>DWFT01000712.1:0-10896 GCA_018246795.1 Microceris patrobas patrobas
AACATCCGCATCAACTGATGCGGAGTTTGTGCGGATGCGGATGTGGAGAAAGTAGGCGGGGCGAGAATGGCACGTGTGCGCTCATTGAGCAACAGGACAGCGCGTGCTTGTGATTGTAACAAGTTTGATTACTTACTTTTAAGAAAACGAACAATCAAATAGCTGGTAGGTTTATTTATTTTGTCGTTATCGTTTTAATGTTTTCAAAAGATGTTGTGTTTTTTTAGATAAAACTGTAACACCGTTACAGTTTTATCGAATTGGCCAGCCCATTGCCACTTCAGCATGTTAACCCTTTGAGCTATGTCGGTGACCTTGGTTCTTTGTCGAATAGTTTCATTTCCGATTTTATCCTTCAGAGAAACCCCGAGCGTAGCTCGCTCCATAGCTCGCTGAGCGACTTTGCGCTGATGGATTAGCCGCACTGTAATTGTCCAGGTCTCAGCTCCGTATGTCATGACTGGTAGGACGCACTGATTGAAAATTTTAGTTTTCAAACATTCTGGTATAGATGACGAGAAGACTCTACGTAGTTCACCAAATGCTGCCCAGCCCAACCGAATCCTCCTCTTGTCCTGCCTCTCGAAATTGTTTCCACCTAACTGCAAGGTCCGCCCTAGGTATATGTAGGTACTCCGAAACAATTTCGATAAGGTGACCATTTACGACAACAGGTCTCAGATTTATGTGATTATTATGTGATTGTCCATCTCATCCATCCATTATTAATAGAGCATTACACAAATGTGATGGAGAGAGCTATATACTCAAATAAACCAAACCATAGACAATGTTCTAAACTTTTTAAATTAAATTAAATTATGTATTCTAGGCTTCCATTATCAAAGGACAGGCAAAAATATTCCATGAAAAAATGTGACTTTTATACTATTTTAAACACCTCATTACTATATCTTTTGAATATATTAAATACGATTCCCTTCCAGTTACTGTTTTGTAACATTGATATGCAAGAGTTAAACATTATGTAAGATTTTGTAGGTATTCATTAAAAGCACGTTCCGTTACTAAGAACGTGATACAAACACTTCGTCCATTTTATAACTATGTACTATACGATATAAACCATATGTAATATAAGCATATTTTCGTGTATAGCATAACACAACGCTTGTATTTCCTCTAAGGGTAGGCAGAGGTGTGGCACGTTTCACCCGTTTTGTTATACGTGTCATTGAATAGGGTTGAGCCTATTGCCATAGAAATACAGGCGCCGTGCTACTCCTGGAAATTTGAAATTAGAAAACCCCAATAATACTTTGCGCGGTCTAAGGAACGATCCCTGGTTCTATTGTTCACCAGTCGCGCTTGCAAGTACTTGACTGATATGAGGGTTAATATAAACACATATGTATATCTGTACATATATATGTATATAGATATATATTGTAAGTCAAAGAATGCACACAAACACCTTCATTATCATCTCATGTTTGCATTCGTTTCCTGCTTGATCAAATGTTTGTGTTACGTTAAATAATTTACATTCATGGAATATTCGTTGCATATCTTTGTTATTTAGCACATATTTTTAATTTGTTACACCGGAAAACCGTAAACATGAACATCATAAACCCTTTTATCATTCCACTGTTCGATATGACTCTTCTCTCAGCATGAACAGGATTATGTCCATCGTCAATGTCTGTCCATCTATTATTCGCTATCGCTTAAAAAAAATATGGAAAACTCGAAGATGTGCAGTGTGTGGTTATCAACAAAAACAGATGAAACATGATTATTTCCATTAGATTACTCATCAAGTTTCTCGGCTCGGTAATAAAAGAGACACTTACTGATTATAACGCAATAAAACTATAATTTTATAATGTTACATCGACATTAATGTAAATCGTCTCTAAATAACGCATTTATAAATTTTCTCAGCTTTTTACTTCCTGTATTCTCTGTAAGTTCGATAAAAAAATCTCTTGTAAATCATAATTAATTTAACTAAAGAAGAAACTAAGTAAATGCGATCTATAACTGTAATACAATTGTTTAAAGAATAAACGACATACAAAATGGATGATATTTTTTAAACTACATATTTTGACAGAAAACAAGTTACTAATTTTACCGTTCAATTGTATTAATACATTTTTCTTCGTATCAATTAAGTTTTTTTAAATTCTAGTTAAATGTTGTTTAAATAAGTTGTCCCATTTAGCTCAAGGGTATTACACCAGCGTTACCTAAACCAATTAAAGTTAAATAAATACCTTATAATTACATTTATTGAACGGTTGGTGAAAACATATGAATCAATCTAAGGAATAAGGACGCATTCTTAGAATAGAAAACAAATGTGTTGACGTAACTGTTTTTTGTGTCTATTTTTATAAGGAACAAAAAAAATAAGTCCTTGACACCTTAACAGAATTTATTTGAATATTCTATTGATTCTAAAATTCTTCATTAAGACACATCGGTATAAATAAATTATTAATTGTATGCAAAATATTAGCTTAGCTAAGATTATGTGCCATTGTTACACTATGACTTCATAGTCTATGTTCACCATTGGCATTGGCATCTACCCAAAGACAATAAACATATGTTATCCGAAAAGGTATCTGATCACTGAACATTAGATTAGTAGCAGTATCGGAAGCTTATCTATAATTAACATAATTTAACTGGCAGCAAACACTTTCTTCTTTTTTCTTTACATTCTTTCATGTTATATACGACGCCCCCCAGCTAGGCGGAATGACGATATACGCAAAGTGGCTGACAGTGGTTGGATGCGAAGAGCTGAAGATCGAGCTAAGTGGCGAGCTATTGGAAAGGCCTATGTCCGGCAATGGACGGGAGTAGGCTGACGATGATGATTTGATGATGATGATATAGTCACGAACAAAATGTTTTTTAAACAGACCTACGAGAACTTTTATTACAGCCAGTTACATAAAACATATTGTCGTCCAACGCCTTCGTAGTAAAGTTCTAAAAAATACATCACTTATTACAATAAAAGTTACAATATTTGTGACATTGGCTTTCAGATAATCGGTTTAGCGTCGGAACATTTCTTGACTTCCTAGCACATTGCTGAACAATTTTCAGCTCAAAGAGTTGATTGAGCCATCACAATTTATTTAGAACCAGTCTACTCAAGTCGAACTGATCGCGTGTCTTCGGTTACCTTGCAATTAAACTAGTTTATATTATAACTGTATGAAAGTAAATTCGTTATAGTTTAATAAACTTAAAAATAATATTCTTAACATCATATATTGGTTTTAAAAGAAAAAAGTTTTCAAGTGGATAGTTTGGTGCGCATGCGTTATTCCGCCTCCGCTTTCCGCGCACTCGCGCCATTGGTCACGGGCTGGCAGGTTGCCAAAAACGCGGGAAAACTCGAGCATAACCGATTCCCATTGGCTGTTAAAAATGTAACCGAGCACCGCGATATTCAAAAATAGAAATGGGCTGCGATTACAAAATTCTGGCGTACGTCCCGGAGCGTATGGAGGTCAACGTAAACTATTTCAGTTAACTTTAAACGTTTAAAACTCGTCAGAAATTACTTATAACAATTAGACAACATGGCATCGATCTATATTTACCAGTATAAATTCATCTACAGTACTGAATTAATTACCAGCTGTGTAAATAAACTTTCTGGTTGCAAAACTGAAAATTTTACGAAAACTTAACCGAACGATTCAGCCTAAATCCGTAATAAGGGTTTTGCACTGCACTGAAGCTACTTACTGGCTGAACGGAGATAGATCCGCACGTCAATATAAAAAAAACCACTAATATTTTTTATTATGATCACTGTACACTATGGCACTGGTACTTACATGTCGAGTCGACGCGTGCTGTGGTGCGACTGGCGTGGCGCGCGGCGAGCTGCCCGGTGTCGCCTTACCGCCGCGAAAGGAGATGGCCGTAGCACCCCGCTCCGAGAATACTGTCCCGATCTTTGAGAAGGCTTCGATGTTTTGATACTTTTCAGCTTATACAATAAATAATTAAAGCAAGTTACAAACAGCCAGTCTTACACTCGTGCGCTGGTTAATTCTAAATCAGTAATTTTCACATCCGTGCCTTGTTTAATTCCAACATTTATATTTATTTTGTACTTTTATTCTATCCCTAGGATTGTGATTATTAGTTTATTACATTACCAGCTAATGATAATTTTGAATACTTACATCTCGTATTGCTTCTCACAATATTGAATATAACTAACCTATAGCATTTGAAAACAGTGTTACCAATTCAACATGAATTAAAAAAAAGTGGCAATCAATTAGTACGTTCCAGATCTTGACAATCGTTTTAAGAATTCATTATTTAAAAATGTTCTAGAAGAATCTGCTACAAAAGGATCCAAGCGATTCATACTTGAGGAGTTAAAGAAATTGGGTCAAATGATACCTCGTTTAATCACGATACCAAGAAATCGAAATTATTATAAACAATAAAAACTTTCTATAGATAACGGCAGCTCAAGGACAGTGTACGAGTAGTTCGACATACATTAAATGTGTGTAACGTACCTTATGATGAAATAAAAAGGTTTACACGCCTTGAGAATATTGATGGATGTAACTGCATAGGGAGAGTGACTCTTTCTATCTTGGTTAAATAAGGCAGATACTGGATGATAGGAGAATCATAAGTTTTGGAAGGCGGCATGCGCATATGAAGAAATTGATACATGCGTATATGAAGAGATTGATACATGTAAAAGTCTGTTAACTCTGTACATATCTTAATTCATATCTTCACGCCAAGTCCCTCACCGGGTAGGCGAAGGGCACGAATAGGTCTGTACAAATAGGGATATTTGGTACTCGGTAATCACTGCCTTTTTCGGGTCTTACGTGATCGCATATTGTAATAATAAATTTGAATTTGGAATTGTATTTGCAAAAGCTGAAGAACAATTCCTAGTTCAAAACCTCATTTTTTTTCTTGTCTATGGTAAGATGCTGCAATGATAACAAACGGGACGTCATGGTTACATAGTACCTTGTTTTAGTAGTGATAAGATTCGGAATATTTACAGAACTTACATTATGTTTTGTATAAAATGTAATGTTTGTTGTACGCTAAGATGAAATTATTTCGAAATGCTGATAGGTAACCGACGCAAGGTAATTCAGTAAAAATCTTAAGGTCGGTAATGTTTCGCATTCATACAGTAAAATTAATCCTTTTGAATTAGCTTAATTCAGTATTACATTAAGCATCTAATCTGTATTTAAATAAAAACAAATTGGTTATCAAATATTACTTACAATTAGTTTAATAAATATTTTTTATAAAAGATTTAGTAATTGCTTTTACATATATGATTACCTATACATTATTAATAATACATTTTAATGCAAATTTTAAAAGGTTTTCTTTCTTTTTCTTAAATAAGCACATCAGTTCTACGAGGATAAAGAAATATATCAGACCAAGCTCGTGTCGCTGACAGTGGTTGGATGCGAAGAACTGAAGACCCAGCTCAGTGGCGTGCCATTGAAGAGGCCTATGTCCAGCAGTGGACGTGAGTAGGCTGATGATGATGATGATGAAGCTCGTGTGATGACATAATAATTTTTAATTCTTAATAAATATATATATACGTACAATTACTAATATAATTTGAAGAAACTCTTTTATTTCCGTGTACAGTAAACCTCACAACACGAGACACGTCACGCTTGATAAGAGGCTGTCAATATGATTCTATATTTAAATACCGGTTTGCTAAACAGCAATAAATACATATATATGAAGGGCTGGCAATTTTATCATCTGGGTCAAACATATTTTTAATTAAGTTTATTGACATTGTCAAAGATTGGAATTGTTTTAAATGTATAATTAGGCTAATATGAACTTCGGCTAAGCTGAAGCCGAATTGCCTTATAGGCCAATAATATCCATACACCCATCAGCCTTCATAACTACACTGGGAAAGAGTTTTCGTCAACGGTACTGTCAGACTTCTTGGCCCTCTTTTACATTCATTAATATCGTCATATACAAGCCCGTTTGTTAAGGGTACTTTGTGGACCTTCAAATTTCTATATAAATTATGTGATAGTCCAGCGTTTGGCTACGATCCCGGCTGCTTGGAAGCGTAAATACATTCTAAAATGAATAAATCCGACACAATAAATCAATATACAACTAATTTTTGTTTTACTTCAAAGTTAGACTAAGAAAATACTTTGAAGAGATGATGGGACATACAAAGACAAGATAGACCTTACATACTAAGAAAACGCAACTTCTAACTGACCTTGAGAAAAAACATAATACGCTACTGCACTACACAATTACTAACACTTTTCTGTGAACTGACAACTGACCAGAATTTATTACGTATGTCACAACAACACGATCTAAATATTTCGCTAGTATTGACGCAGACTACCAGTTACTCTGAGATAAGTTTCTGTGCTTATTTAAGTTAATAAAGTGAGTATTAATTAAATGAGTAATGAGTAGTAATGAGGATCGATGAGTCAGCGTAGGTACGCGTCGTAAAGTTGACCCAGTTGGATGTCTTCATGTGCCCGCCATGTCTCACCTTGGCCGCACCGCGAGCCTGCTATACAAAAAAAAATGCGTACATCATTATTATTGTTATTAAATAGCGTTGAATCAGAAAATTTAGTTATTTTGACAGCGATTATGCTTTGGTCAGTATTTCATTGTCAGCCAAAACCCTGTTTGTCCAACTGCTGCGCACAGCATTTCCCAAAATGACAACTGGATGCTGTGATTTCGAAATGAAAATTTGTGTAATCTTTGCATAACTTTGTACGATCAGAGCTTTATTAAGGCTTTGACTAGATACCACAAATACCGGCTTGAATGTAACCAGACTCCACGGTCACTACCTGATTTGATACGAATTACTTTTGTTAATTTGTGTTCAAAAGATGAGCATATGGAAATGTACACTGTCATAGAACCCACAGCCATTGGGCCAGCAAGTTCTGTAATGAACACCGCGAATAAACTGACGTACCGTAGGGGATTCCGGGACTCATGAACTGACGACCTTCAAAAGCTGTTAGCAAATGATGGGTAATATCAAAAAACCGAGTGTTATGGTTCAACAAAAATGAATGTACAGTAGTGCAACTATAGGGACTGATATAATGATGAATGTAATAAATATTTAATAATAGTTTAGTAACGAACTAATGAATAATACTATAATGTACCTTACAATTATGGACGTAAGAGGCAGTAAGACAGTTTGTTGAATAGCGACACTTCGCCTTTTATAGCTCTCTTCCCATTACCCATGCGATCGAACACAGCTACCAACCAGCCTCAGACATGCTTACATATACCTAGTATAACAATTAATAGTTATTGAATGTATGGAAAATAAGCGCCACGTAATAAATGTACATAGATATGGAAAATTCATTTAAATTCATTTAAATGACTGTCAAAAATAGCAAATGGATACTATTATAAGTAATGGATACTATTATTATTATAAATAAAGAATACTATTTGAGATAAAAAGATAAATACTTTAACTGTATAGTTGTTTCGTGGATACTTTCGTAAAATTGTTTATAGTCTGTTTTTTACGATTTAATTAGATTACATCTGAAATGTCTATGGTATGAAAGAACTATTACTGACTAATATTCTGGATAAAAAAGCTTTCTTACTATTCCTAACATGTTTTAATACAAGTCTTGTGATGGAGACTCCCCTAGATACTTGGAAACAACTAAGTAAGCTTTTTATATTATCTGTTGACTACCACAGCATTTGTCTAGCAGTACAGCGCGTAGCTCTCGCATAGAGAAATAATTCTGTCACTTTATTATCATCATCATCATCATCAGCTTAGTCCCCTCCACTGTTGGACAGAGGCCTCTTCAATAGTACGCCACTGAGCTCGATCTTTAACTCTTCGTATAGATCTAACCGTTGACGCTTTCTGTCATTTAATGTGTTTAAATAAGTATTTCAGGTTACCAACAAATTATTAGATTAAAATTAATTAGAATAGAACAGTGGACGACTTCTCACACTGCCAATATGTCATTTCATAGCGGTTTTTACGCGACAGAACTAATTAACAACGTTGATGTGTGAAATGGGCACGAAGTTTTTGTGCTGATATAGTTAATTGGATAACGAATGACAGTTGTGTCATAATTAGCAAAGCGCCACTTACATGTGGCAAGTTTGTGGAACGATACAAACATAAAAGTGCTCAATGCGCTTCGAAGTGAGGACTAACTGAGAAATTCCGCCGTGGTCTCGTGGCTTCAGTTCAGTCCAACAATTTTCGTATTGTTATGGTTTTGCAACATCATTTTGTTATCATGTTATTACAGGTTTGTATTGTCTATAAATATGTACTTGAATACTGCGTTTGGCTTTTCCTTTTCTTAAGTACCTACTTATTAATGATATTTTGATGTTGCATGTCATGCTTTATTTTTTATATACTTATGTAATATAAATTGACTGTATAAACGCCTTGTATCATATATGATATGCGTATATATGGTATATGATAAGCGTATGCGCTTTGTGTGTAGTACAGAATAAAATGATTAAATAATAATAAAATAATAAACAATAATTAACTATAAATAATTTTACATTTTGATAGAACGTCAAAGATTCGCGTCTCTATGGTTTAGTTCTTTTTTAAATATATTATCTGTTTTGATAGGTCCAAGCATTAAATTCCCAACATAGTGCTAAGATTATTCAGGTTCCCTAAATAGTACGCCCATCGTAACTAAGAGGTCAGATATATTCTGGTGTAAAGATTATTATTAAGAAATTTCCAACAAGTACACAGGGTATAGGTATGGCCTCATAAATCAAACATTAAAGGTCATTGCCTTTTACGGCATATGTAGAAATAACGATCATACGTAGATTAGAGTGACTGTCCACAATGCTGTGTTGCATTACGATATTGTACGATTTAAAATGATGTGTGCCTTTATTATTATGATATTTTCACGTCACAACCTTTACCAAGTTAGGCAAAGAACACAAAGTGCCAAATACCCTTACAGACGTACTCTATATTACCTTCACATTCTTCTTCTAAATTCATCACTATCTTCATACACGCACGCCGATTTCGAGGACTTCTGACTCCTTTTCCGCTATCTATCTTAATTGTTCAAGACAGGTCTCTATTCAAACATCTGATATTATATTTTTCGCACTGTACAATCGTTGTACCGTCATCTCTCAGGTTCGCGTTATCGTGCACGGGTTGTACGTGTGTATATGATAAATATTAAAGCATTCTCCACCACTTAGCGGGGCAGGGTGACGAACCTAACAGGACTTACCTTACGTTACCATCGAAATTTTCGCCTCCAAGGAAACAATGGATTGAATCACTAAATATGGTGACTCAGAAACGAATAAAGCCTTAAATGGACATTTAGCCATTTTGACATGCAAATGAATTAAGAAATAAAATAATTCCAAATACAGTGGAGGGCTAAACATTAATCATGTAAATTTATTATCAAAGCGATTTAATTAATTATATTCTTTTCATCCTATTTGTAACATACCGGTTTTTAATATATTTTTTTGCATTAGGAATAATACAAGGCTGTAAGGGAATTAAAAAAAAAAATGCAAAATGATAGACGACAAAAACATAATTGTAAAATCATATTTTCTTTTATTTGTGCATAATTAGCTAGCTAGATAGTAACTTCATCACAAAAAATGTGTTAAAATGAAGGGTTATAATCAGACAAATAATGTATGATATACATACGTGCATATGAACGCACTATAACTTTGAAGGATTCGAAATATGAACATAATCACAGAATAGATTATCAAAGACAAGCTGTGTTTTTTTAGAGGAAGCAAAGCATCTCATAGTATATGTCTGGACAGCTATTTTCGTTGCTGTAAGCCTGTTGTTAGCGCCAAAAATAGTTTCAGTGTCGTCACACTATTAATTACTTAAGCGCGTAAACACCACGTGTTGAACTATCGATTTGCTTCAACATGGATCGACAATGAATCAAGTACCTAATAAATAATCTGTTGGTGTTGCATTTATAAATATTTGTTTAGCTATATCTAGGTCATCTGTCACAAATATATCCATGGTACGCCAAACAAGTTGTAGTTATTATTACTCAGTAATTTAATGAGAGGAAAAATTACTTTTGAACTGGCTAGCTATTTTTATTTTGGTCTTTCAAATGCATATTTTGCAGCGCTAACATTACACTTCGTGAATATTAGTTACGTTAGACTGGCCTATCGGTCAGATTAGAGAACCTGACTGCTGAGCTCAGGGTTCGTTGGTTTGATTTCCATCCGGAACAAATTTATAAATCTCTATGGTTATTTCTTTGTTTAACTTTACCAGAGATCAGTCATTGCGACGTGCCAGTGACAAGATGTCACAATGTTTCATAATAATATTGACGTTATTATTTTTGTTAATTAAAGTAATCGTAAGTTACATAGGTAATAGGCATCAAAAAATTAGTGATTTGAATTAGTAAATTGGGCTACACGGAATTTTATTTTTGAAATACAATATATAAATAATATGACTTTATTTGAGACTACTACTTACAGCTGTGCCCTGGTCTAATTCAGAATATTATCGAGAAAGTATAATAATTCTGTATAAATAATGAACTCTTCTGAAAACTGACTCATTCTATTAAGATTTCTTATTTGTCTACTATTTTACATTGACATATTTGTCTGCTTTCTATTTGTAACTCAGAAGATCCATCGTTTAAATACTCGCAAACCGAAATGATTTAAATAAGGTAATATAATTAGTGGTCTAGCCTAGTGGTTAAGAATTAAGCCCCTCACTCCGGGGATGCCGTGTTCAAATCCATGGCGCGCACCTCTTTA
>DWFT01000713.1:0-10896 GCA_018246795.1 Microceris patrobas patrobas
TGTTATATATATTGTATTCTATAAAATAATGTAACATAAAAAATATTGTAAGATTTAAAATATATTTGTATAATTTGTTTCGTTTCTTTCCCATGAACCGTTGAACAAGGAAGGCGTATGGCCTAAACACTTACATGTTGACGAATAAAATGCGAACCCTTTTCTAAAATATCACTCAATGTTTTCATTAATCTAATAAATATACCGATATTTCAAATCAATAAAATACTATTCAACCATCTTCCAGCACAAACAACACTTCTCTCATTCTATACGAGACATCCCCGACCATTACCATAAATATCGTCGGACTTACCATCAATTCCTATGCCATCATAAGCAGTTGACGTTAATCTGCGAGACAAGTGCGGCAATATGCAGATCTTCGCAATCCCATAAGTGTGAGAGTGACAACAAATGTTTCGTTCATTCATGCGTGAATCGTTGCGTTATTGTAGAGTAAGCGCAAAAAGACGTATGTCCTACCCTTTTGTTCCTGTTATCTTCCTTATTCTGCGTTAAATATATTCTATAATCTAAAGAAATCTTCATTTATTTTACTAAATAATAGCAAATCTTCAGAAGAGCGATCTTAATACTATCTAATACGGACGATATATCATATTCAATTGCGGCTTTAGTTCTGCAGCTAAACAACAATTTTTAGATATTCTTTCTTTATAAGCATGCCATCGGCTAGAACAATAACCTTCGCGAAGAAGAAAGATAGTAGATAGACAATAACGTTTCATCCTAGTACACTGAGGTTAGCGGCTACTGCCTTGTGCATTATTACGTGTAAGACTTAGTGCCATTTGTGATTATGAGTAAGTTTCTTTTACAAGTTGTACTTATTTTTTTGTATTAAATATGTTTATCTCAACCTTTGTGCTGCTATCTCTACATTCTAAAATAAATATGCTCATATTAGTTTTATACAGTCACCTTAATAAACCTCAATATAAATAACAACTGTATATATTTATTACTATAATTCTATGTTTTGCTAATTTCAAGGCCACAAAGACTTATTTTCATTAAAATGTAGAGCAGAGGCGCGTCGCAAAAAATAAGACAACTAGAGTCCGCGAGATGGAACAGAACATGTTGCACTTACGCCATTCTGCGACTGAACCGCAATCGATTGTTCCACGTATTTTTGTCCGCTTTCAGTTGGTAAGAAACATCACGCCCATTCGACCGTTATGACTAGGCGACACAACGCTGGATAAATACCTATCCCTTTCTAACACACGTGTAAATGCATCGGTCGTGCCTTTCACCTATTTGCCCAGTGGGCCGAGTGCGTACGATACGACAGTCATAAAAATAGCCCCTTTGGCGCCGAATCTTCTAGGGGTTTTCGGTATTTCAATTTTGCGTCCTCTTGTTAGAGGGTGGAAGGTATAGGTGTGTTGTGATCGGTTGGGCGTGGGCGGTATTGTAATTTGCGTCTGACTTTAATACCCTATGCTGCTGTGGTTTATGTCTGTGAATACTTATACGTTACAATATTAATTCATGTCGTGTAATAATCTCAGATATATTGCATTTTACCGAATATAAAATTGTATTATTATAGAATAGAATAATGGTATTGATGATTAAAAATAGGTATTTTTAACAAATACGAGTAGCTACTTGTTTTATCCAGAATCTGCAGGGATCTGAACTAGTACTGGCACACTTCTTATCCAAGATTTGTAGATAACTTATTTAGGTTTTGTAGGGATTTTATCTAAGATTTGTAGAGATAGACCAATTTATAAATTAACATATTACTATTAAAAATGTGTCATTAATACTTACTAATACTTAAAAATGTGTCATTAATACTCACTAATACTTAAAAATGTGTTATTAATACTGTTGAAGTAAAATATATACATATTTGGTTTTGTAGCTCGTAGTAGTCACGTGGTTGCAAATGGTAAACGATGTGTAAAATTAAGTGGTGCCGGATGCAGTCATTCAGTCAGCAGTAAGTGGATGCCTGAAGGCATATTGCCAAAGGTTTTTTCGTATTTTAGATAACATTACACATTAGTTTATAATTTCTAGACAACAGTCATTAAACCCTATTTACTCATAAAGCGCTTTAATTTTTTTAACAATACTAGAAAATCGTTTGTAGAGCCAACCGCGCTGAAACAGTATAGTTAAGCAAACTATGGCTAGAAATACATGATCATTCTTATATTAACATTTTACAACAGTGTATTTATCAGAAATTCTATTATCTCTATTGTCCTATTGTATTGACTTAAAATCACTTAAGAGTAAAATGTTAAATGAAATGGAAGTTTGTTTACTCGTAAAAAAGGATAATAATTAAACTTAGAAATATTTCCTCAGTCATTCCAGCAGAAATGTTGGTTTAAGCTAGGAATACTTATTGATTAAACATAGTAAAGCCGTCTTGGATTGTCTGACCCTTTAATAATTCTACAGCCGTTCAATAAATCGATGACACATCTTAAAACCAACCTCAAAAAAACGACCCCATGGTATTGTGTCACTGAGTGTTTACATTATCGAGCGAGACGCCAATTCAAACACAAACGATTCTCGAGTTTTGACATGATTAACAGAAAAATTGCCCCGATAAATTGGAGAAAAAATTCACAATATTCGCCTTTGAATTTTTTTTGTCCAAGCAGATGTCCCGCAGATACGTCCGCCCCGATTACTGATCGTGTCACTTTGAACACGGCTTTATTTAATATGGAGAGTACGATGATATTTATCACAGCGATATTTTTGTCATCTCATTAATCTCCTTAATAATGAACGTGGTGTTTTTTTATTTATTTAATGATGTCCTTTATTCTGCTATATTTTTGCTATAAAGGACGGTGTTCTTCAATGTGAAAAAAAGACGTGTAGGTACTCATACGTATGAATTTCGAAGTTCCAGAAGCATATATGAAGTATCTTAATAAACTGCGTGATTATGTAAATTATTGTTTACAAATAATATATGCAATGTTTATGAAAGTACAGTAGTATGAATAAATGTAGGGAATTTCACACCCTTCACAACACTAGACCGAGCCAGTGTGCCTCATTTTTGTATGGATTTAAAGCTGACAGTTTATTAGCAAAGCAATTTATTCGTCGTGCGAATGCTCGACGAGTACAATTTATGAACTCCAAACTCTATAAAGATGGCCTATTTGTATGAACCCGACAAAGACCTAATAATGCTAGAGACCATTCCGACCAAAAAATTTATATTCACCAATAATTCGTAGAATGGTTTAATGGTATGAATAGACTTCTCAAAGGCTCGGCTGGACAATAGCTTCGTGTTGGGGTCCAAAACATATGGTCGGACGAAATAAAAATTTTTAATGTGGCAAAATTGGATTAAAGCAAGCAATTGTCACTGAATTCTGTCCGATTTATTTTGATAGGCGGCACAATGGGCGAGCGGGGACAACAGCATTCCTAATTAAAATGTTTGAATATTTTGGAAGGTATCTCAACATGTATTGTATCTATTCTTGTACATGGAAAAAACTGAACTTTTCGAATGGAGTGTACTTAAAAGTGTGTATCCCTAAAAAGATAAATATTTTATGTTATGCTCGTTTTTGTACCGCATTACACAGGGAAATATGATGGATAGTTTTAGTAATTTCACATATAATTTATTATTAAATGTTATTCTTAATGCATATCCTGTAATATTTTAATAGCACTTCAAACTTTTGATTTTGATTATGACAAAATGTTAAATAAATCGATACAATAAAATAATTTACATGTGAAATAATAATTGAAAATTATGGATATAAGCGACTATGCACAACATTATAATATCGTCATCTTGACCATTGCTTTATTTCCTCACACGAATGCGCGAACAGTACCTATACTAATTTATACATATATTGTACACTCAGACAAGACACATAATATTTCTGCAAACGTAATTTGTTTGGAAACTTACTAAGAAATTCGGTGTTGCTTTCCTTACAGAATGAGGTACCCTTGAAGATTTATATCTTTTTATACCTACAGGAAACTAGTCGGACCATCTCGTATAAAACTACGTGAGTTAAGCAAGTACATACCTATTTAAACATCTATTAAAAAAGTCATTGGTCTTAATTCCTCGACCGGTTGAGAATTAAGACCGAAGTCTATGAAATATATAACTATGAACCCAATGGTGTGAACCCTTGCAGAAAGTAATGGGGTTCAAATTGACTGAAGAAGAAAAGAGCTTTGGAAATAAAATGTGATAGAAAACGGCTTTGATCTTAATAATTTTCAGCTGATTGAAGAATTAAGACCAAAGCCTTTTAAATAGATAATACAGTGTAACTCTGCAAAAAGTGATGACGTTGAGATTGGCCGCAGAACTAAGAGGCTTTGGAAATAAAATGTGGTACTCACGCTTGGTATATTATCGTTGTTGCAGACGTTCTCGCTGAGCAGGCGGTCGCGGATCTCCCACGCGAAGATCGACGGACACTCCCGCTTGTAGTCGGCTATCTTCTGGACTACCGGCGTGGTCGCCACGCGGGGCTTAGACCCCCCGATAGCGCGTGGCTTGATTGACCCCGTCTCGTAATATCTGCGTGCAAAGCTGAACTTAGTTTGGATTGTGGAAGTGGATGGCTGGATTGTACATTGTATACAATGGTTTTAAAAATAACAAAACAAACGATTTAACGTTGTGATTTAGAAAGAGAGAAGGTTATTGGATAATTAAATCTCTTAATTGCGGTAATTTTTTAAAATAAATTTTGATAAATTAATATATAGATATGATAAACAAGTGAGTTGAATTGTAATTATAATATAGTTGATAGTTTATTGTAACATAGTTAACAAATGAATGTGCAGTTCAGGATTCAGTTACACAGAATAGCTAAAATATTTAAAATCCGAACAGAGGAAGTATTATAATTTCAATGATGATAATTAATTATTTAACTGTGACTAAGATAGTAGAAGTAGAAGTATAGAAAATAGTTGGATTTATTGTAAAAAAATTGTAAAGAAAACTGAAGGAACTTTTAATAACAGGAGACATAGAACAACTACTGGAATATTCTAAGTTGTTTCTTGAATCGATTTTATTAGGTCATCAGAATGGAGCTTGTCGCGAGGAATAGCAAGAAATGACTTTTGACATTTTCTAAAGAAAGAATACTTTTTTATAAATATTTAATTATCGTTAATTAAATCACCAAAACTCCAAATGTGTTTTCCCAAGAAAATTAAATTTCAATTCATAAATGATATATTCAAGGAAAATAGAGTTCATTTTGTTCTTATTAATAAGATCATAAATAAATTCTACCTAGACAGACGAGAGTGACACCCGCGACAAGTCTTAGACGACAGCCAAGATAAATATTGTTATCTGAACAACTTTTTTTCTTATTAATAAAAAAGGCGACCATAAATTTTGCGTCATGTATAACACATTAACTAACGATCTAAATAATTAGAACAGGATCTTGTCCAGTGAGATTAATAATTAATATTATTATTACGCCGGCAGAGAACACCTCTTGCCCAATACTTCCATCTTTACATCTTTACAGACCTGGCGCCCTTCTTCTATAATATATCGATCGCTCGCTTTATCGCGCTCTCTCACGTCGGTTTCAAAGATTTCTTACTCTTACATCAGACAATATCTGACCTATTTGCTCAAGATAGGTGAAGCGTGGTCTATCTGGAGAAATTAGCGATAGATTAAAAAAAAACGTAACATCACGCCTGTAATGCCCGAAGCAGTACGCAGAGGAGTGTCATACACTCCCACGTTTCATCACACGTTTAAAACTCATGGAATAGGTGATGTGTCTATTGCCATACATCGGCCACAAATCCAGTCTTCTAGTCACTACTATAAATTGTAAATTAGAAAAATTCAAAAGTACCCGAACCGGGATTTAAACCCAGGACCACGCGATCGACAATTGGGCTTACAAGAACTTGACCAACGAGACAGTCAATGTGATAGATTCAACTTCCAATTAATAATATTGGAGAAGACAATGGACTAAATAATACAATAATGCTCAAGAAATATGTCATTAAATTCTTGACTCATGTGTCCACGAGTTAAAAATCAAATGCACATTGGAGTCTAAACTGAAAGAGCTGTAACTTTAATAAATGTTAAAAAAGTTTGATTTTTCCATTTTTAAAGAAAATATAGGAAGTGGAATAGATGTTGAATAAGAGAAGGAAAAATCTAATGTCTGATAAAATAAAATTTTTATGTGCAAGGATAAGATAGGGGCAAAAAATTTGGACGAAATAAATATTGGTACAAAAGCACGATCAAATTATAAGCACATTGCTTTGCCCATTGAAAATATACGAACAGCTTTGCGTATTGAAGTGGCATTAGAGCACAATTACTAATATAATCTCCAAAACTATCCCTTGCAAGTACCTATACAAATACATTTTATTTTCACAACTCCACATTCGGGGATGCTGAGCACATTTCTAAACGAAAATAGTCTTTATAGACCTCAAAATAAGGATGTATGTTTATTTGTTGGGAGACATGTGAGGTGGTAGTTCGGAGGATGTACTCGAAGGCATTGTTGCCTCGACATGTGTCGAACTGCGAACGTTCGACGAATGTCGATAGATAGGACGGTCGATAGCTGTTTAGTAATGTGTTGAACTAACTCCCTTTGATAAGGGAATGCAGAGATGCGTAAATGTATCGACATTTAAGACTTATGCTAGCGATTTGTTTTGTACAGCTAGGATGATTTAACATAAATTAACAAAAAAATATATGTAAAAGTTTCTCATAAATGAATAAATCGATGGATGAACTGATTCATTGTGATTCTCATTCACTTGTAACTCAGCAATGCAAAATAATGTTAAAACTGTGAGCTTAATCGATATGAATTCGACGTTGAAAATAAACATCGAAGACAAGGCTTTACTTTTACATTTCGCAACACAAAACTCTACAAGACTCAGATTCACAGAGCTGTACAAAGATCAGGAAACCGTTATAAAACTGTCGCATAGTTATGGTTCAGCGAAATCACGCCAACCCCCGAATAAACAGTATCGAATAGAAATCGTACTCAGCGCGTGTCATCTGTCGAAGAGCTTGTTTATTTAGGCATTGTCGAGAACTATTAGTAAGTTATTACCGTCAAGGGTCCTACCAGGTCGCCGTTGGCGTTCTGTAATCGTTTTCGCCTCGGGCGGCAGATTTGAGAATAGGGCGCGTGCCTGTATTATAATTGAGTGGGAGGTACAAGGTCTATGAACTTTTCGCCAATAGATAAACGATATCTTTTTTGTTTCAGTCCCATTTTATTGAATTGAAAATTTTCCTAGGTGTATAATTACGTGTATGCGAATAATGGTTAAAGTAGAACAAGAACGTCGGGTCTGGAAGGATACACATGTTTGACATTCGTCGCAATGTAATAACTTTGATATTTATACTTTTTTGTTGTGTGATCAATGCTAAATATGTGATTGCCTTGATTAATTAAACCAAAAGATAACTTGTTGTTTCTATACAAATTAATAACCCACTGCATACTTTAACTTGATTTGGATTATTTCCAATTGACCGTATAATAACACGTTAAATAACGAAGCGATATAATTACATTTTTGTAATTAAGTAAAGTTTTAGACAATACTTAGTTTACGTATTTGCGAATTGAATAATATGTAAGCTTAGATGGCAATTAAGTGATAGTTTGTCTAGCAAATTGTATATAATTCCACACGCAATTAAGTACAGTCAATCATAGATATGTCGTACAAATTTAGTATTCTCAAACAAAGAACTTTGAAATAGTCGAGTTACGAAGATATAAAATGATTTGGCAACATTTCGTGTGTCGACTGGCACATATTGATATGAGTACATATTATACGGATTATACGGTCGTATGGTGATATGTGTACGTATTATACGGTCATGGTCATCGTCATCATCAGCCTATCTTAGTCTACTGCTGGACATAGGCCTCCCCCAATGAACGCCATCGCGCCCTGTCCTCGGCTCGTCCTCGTATTACACGGTATCGATTCATTATTAGTTATAATATAGATTCCATATTTATAATCGATTTTATCGGAATAAGTAATTAGATAATGTAATATTAGAGATTGATAGTAACGGTAAATTTAATTGCATTCAAAAATTATTCAATCAAATTTTGTTATAGAAATATAGACTGACAGTTCTTTTTTTTATAAAAGCTCCCAAAATGTAAATATACCACCTGATGGTAACTGGTCACTGTCAAGTATATATATTCATAATATCAGCGAGTTGCCAACTAGTTGCCAATCCTAAGGAACTCTTTTAACGCCATTTTAGAAATCAAAGTAGGTCAGTATCTTCGAATTTATTAGATTCACTCGGATCCTTCGCCTCTGCCAGAAACTGGGATCAAGGCTTGAACATTTCACCAAACTATTTTGTTACGGAACCAAATGCCAACGCTGATTATTGTAACAAAAATGTGTACGAATCAGACACTAAAAAATGTTAACATAGCTTTGTGTTAGTTTTATGTAGACAACCATATACATAAATATATGGATATAAAAATCAACTAATTAAGCAGTGACGAACTAATATTTTCGTACCAATAACAGCAAAAATAAAACTTAACAAACAGCAAAATCCAATTCAACAACCGTTTACCTTACGAAAACCAATTAACGAATACAAACATTGTATAAAAACTGTATTCCTGTGGAAATATCGTAAAAATCATTCAGAATGCTGATAATTTGAAAAGTCATTTAATGTGCCACCACAATGGAATTGTAGAGAAATTGCCAACGAATTTTCGTCCAACCGAGCAATTATTGCATCAAACAATAACAAACTGATCGAAATCAGAACGCATTCAGATATAACAATATACTGTGCTGCGTAATTGTTTCAATTACAAAATTCATTTCTCGATTCCCCTGTACAAAGAACAATTTCACTGGTGCAAATTCGTCGATGTACGTCGAATTGTTAATGAAATTCGCGTCGACGGGGGTAAGATCGTCAGATAGCGTTCCCCGGAGAGCAGAAACGAACTGAATATAATCTCAGATTGCTTCTGATGTTATTCAAATGCTACTAAATACATTTGTGGATAAAACAGGAAGGTTTTATTAACATCTCTCATATAAATGAACTCTCCGAGCTCTGGTGCTATTCTTGGAAGAGAAACCATGCAAAATTCGCAAGCGTTTACCTGGTTCAGTAGATAATTCCGAGATGGTCAATCCAATATTTCTGTAGCGTCTATGGAATAGTTCAAAAACTTTTAATAATAATTTATAAATCAGCTATCAATGCTCATTATATCAACAAAAGATTAATTTCTGGAATAACCAGAATCATGAAATTGTAACGTTATATTAAGTCACAATACCATAACAGCAGCATTATTTTAGAATAACTATGCATGTTTCATAATAACTATATAACTGTATATACAATTGCAAATAAGCTACAATATAGGTACATTTTTAACACAGAATTGTTGTGTCTAAACAAGAAATGTTAAATTATTTTTCGTATATTTACAAATTATCAAAAGGTACATAACACGAATTTTTCAAATACAGTAATACAAATGAAAGGTATAAACCAAACCACAAAATTCCCATTAGCAATCAGAACAGCTGAGCCCGCGTCAGGAATAACAAGCTTACCAGCGGGATTCCACCTTAATTAGAAGTCCTGCCACGCTTGCCCTTTCTGCCTGCCCCAAGAAACTTACCCCTTCATATAATTGGCACGATAAGAATGTCAGGGGTGTGTGGGAAAAGCGGTGTTGGAAACACTTGCAGCCGACATTTCTGGCGCGGCGGTGTGCGTGGATTGGTACTGAAGATATACCTTCTAACATATTTCTATTGGGGAACGGAAGTAGTAGGTTGATATATATTTCGCGGGAATGAAAACAAGGTTTTTAAAAATTCTTTGCTCCACATAACGTTTTCTTTTACGTTTTGTTCTTCAATTCAAGGTCTACAGATAGTGCACCTGACCTTCGCCGGCTTATGGGTTAGGATGACGAAGTGGCTAATCTCATCTAGAGAAGTGTGATTTGTAATCCTGATTGTTACTACACAACAAGAACACAGTAAATTTTATAACATGTTTTTTGAAAGTCATTCAGAGTGATAAAATTAAATTATTTTCTCTCTGCAGATAACTTTGGAAATATTATGAGGCTCTCAATTAGTTTCTAAGATTGGTTTAATAGTCGCAAAAAACAATAAACTCAGAAAATTCAAATGACTCATAATATCTACGAATACCCTAGTATTAAGTAAAGTACCCCTAGTAATAAGTAAAACCACAATATTAAAATAAACTATTTTTACTAAATATGACACTTAATTGAATTAAATATACTTATATATAGTCAGTAAAATTAGATAATCTATTTTTTAATTTGCTTTCCGGATCCAACCACTGCCAGCCACTTTGCGTATATCGTAACTCCAACTAGCTGGAGGGTGTCCTACGCTACGTTTGACAAGTCACGGTCTCCACTCCAGAACACAACTGCTCCAGAAGCTATTGGTCCTGCGATAGATGTGACCAGCTCTCTGCCACTTCAGCTTGCTAATCCTTTGGGCTAAATCGATAACTTTGGTTATCTGACGTATCGCCTCGTTTGGGAAATGATCCTTCAGAGAGACGCCGAGCATAACCCTCTTCAAGAGGGAGCCCGCCGAGCATAGACCTTAAATTGGTGGACCAGTCGCAACGCGATCGTCAAAACTAAGGTAAGGGTCAATGTACATGTCCTTCCGGAACCAATTGCCCTTAATGGAATCTCTCTCGAGGTTGTTCAGGAGTATGTATACCTCGGGCAAACTTTGCAGTTAGGTCGAAACAACTTC
>DWFT01000714.1:0-10895 GCA_018246795.1 Microceris patrobas patrobas
AACCCGCACTTGGCCAGCGTGGCAGACTATGGCCTTAACCCTCTTAATATGAGAGGAGACCCATATTCCAACAGTGGTATTATAATGGGTCGATTATTATCTATTATTTTTATTATTTAACTAACAATAGCAAAAAATGTTCCATGTCAAACCCGCAACTCACTGTCGAAAACATTAGTGTTGTAAACGTTGTACACAACTGTTCACATTTAATTATAGGTTTTCCTATTTGCTCTGTAACACCTATAGAAAAACTTTATGACCTTTTAAGCCGCAACCCTATTTGCGGAAGCCTCGTCTCTTGCCTCTTTAATACGATTAACTGCCGCACCACGTCCACACGCGATGAAGTGACGTCACAGACTTAAGCCGCGGGACGCTTTTCATCGGTTCCGTGTTACTTATAATTTGTTAAGTGGCACCTAATCCGATATCCAGCACGACAGTGACTTGATCGTTTAATCCCAACGGGCACGTTCGCGTATACCTTAATCCAATTTATCAATAGCAGGATATGCTAGTGCATAAGGTTTCTTTGGTAAGATGGCTTCTTTAATTAAGAGTTGCGATGGCTGAATTATTAATTTGGCAATTAATTGCATTTAATTGCATAGGTCATGTCAGAGTAAAGCTCTGAATTAAATTAAATAGCGCCGTGACCGAATTGAACCTGAGAGATACGTACATTATAAAAATATGTACTATATTCTTTTCTCCTCTCTAGCTTCTTCGAGCATAAAACAGCACGCGATCTGTATGAAAGAATAAATAAATCAATATTCCATAAAAAGTATCTGACTATAAACATTATGCGAAGAGAACGTGCGTATACTCGGTACGATAAATATTGAACATATCAAATTCAATCCCTAATAACTAAATGATCAGAACCCGACTCCTACCTTACATACCCACCTACGCGCCATCACCCTGACTGTTGTTGCCAATAATCGCCAAATCACCAGTACGCTCCTATCTCAATCATTTTAAAATATAGGCCACATGAAAAGACTTCTTTAACATTTTTTCAATTTCCTTGTAATATCCACGACATGAAAACAAGTAGTCATAGATATAGACAGAACTACTTTTGTGTGTAATATTGAGTTTCTATAAACTTTGTAATTGAATTTTATACACATATACCTCCCTATAAATAAGACGAAATATCTCATTAATAAAGCTTGTAAACTGTAAATACGATAAAAATACTACGATACTACCGGTTTCCGAGCACAATCGTATTAAATATGAAAGCACAAGAGAATAGAAAGCTTAAATATAAAATGTTTAAGCTCTCGAGTCCGAGCCGTATAGACAGAAGGACATTTTCATCCTTTTTCCAATAAAGCAATAATCCCTGTAACAATGGAGAACACTCCTTAAGTTCTTTTTGTTTGTATTCAATGGTGTTTATTTTATATTCTAGAAAACTCAGCAGTCCAAAAAAGTATAAAGATTCTTGAGTTTAATATATCAACGACACATGGCATATACATAATACATGACTGAATTTTATATACGTATACGTATATATACTCAATTGTATGAAGTATCCCATACAATGAAGCGCTTACAGTTCAGTACAGTGATTGATATATCGCAAACGATTTGCAAAGTTAGGCAACGCCGGAAGAGATAGGCTCTTCTTTGACTGCAACAGGCACACTTTCGCAAGCGTTTCCCTTAGTAGAACAGTCGCTTGATAATAGTTGTTCACTTCGGAGTACCAACTTCCATCACGCAGTTTGGCAATTTTAAGTTCGCGAAAGATCCATATACTTCGAGAAACTTCACACGCCTTAAAGAACATTATGGAGAATTCTAAGGTATGCACCTTAATTCAGGGTAATAATAAAAAAACCTCCACAGGATTTTCTATATGTGGCTACAGACGTAGCAAAAATTTTTCTTGTTCGTATATAGGAAATAATACAGATAACACATTATAATAATTATTATATGGTGTATATATGCGGAGAGTGACTAGTGCAAAATACTTCTATCCTAACAAACGTAAGACGCTTCCTCAACCGAAGCAAATAATATATTAAACATATAAATCCATGAATTTTCCAAAATACTTACTGGCGGTCGTGTAAACAGTTCAAGAACGCGTTTTTGAAAACAGTCCGCTGCGATGTTCATACAAGGGGTTCCCAGAACTGCGTACCTACATACATCGTCTTAGTGGAGATTCAGATAACATGCCGATGTACCTACGGCCGGCCTGAATCGGTTAACGACTTCGGGATTACAATTACAAACGCGCTGCAAGCTCAAATCCGTGATGATATGTGAAACATTTCGGTTGGTACAATTCTAGGAAATGTTCTGGAATTAGGTTAGTTTACATTTCAAGAATGCCTGACAGTCATAGAGTTATCATCACTATAGATGAAGAGAAGCGGAGTTTTTATGTAAAAATATGATCGCCATTTCCTTATTTGTTTTTTACTATGCAATCAGGTCAAAATGTAAGTTTTTTTTTTCTGTTCAATATAGGTCAACAAAATCTTTCATAAGTTATCAACATTCGAATTGAAATAAAACAAAAACAAGCCAATAATCAAATCGCTACATTTCCAACAACAATTACGTTTTTTTACCAAGAAAATGTCTAATAATTACAGAGCGATGTCTGACACGACCCAACAGTACAAATTACACCATTTATTAATATCATCTCAAATTAAAACCACCATTAATCAAGTCACGGGGCGCGCGGGGTGTGAGCGATTGAACGGCACGTCGGAAGCGGCGTCGGGGCGAGTCATCGCTGATTCGGCTAAACGTCAAGGTGAGTTTCTTAATGGATTGGACTGCTCAGTTTTTTTGATAAACGTTTTATACAAACATGTAGTACACACTCTAGCACAAACATAATATTAATATTATACAATCACACCAGTTCTCTTAAGAGTAAGCAGAAAGCACCGCGCACCAAACATCTCTATCTTCACAGACTTGACTTGCAGTTTCCACATTTATCACTCTTTTTAGGCACGTACGTCGATCGCGGATACTTCTTCTATAGTCATATACCTATATGTAGACAAAGTAATACATAAAAACATAATATTATAATAGGTAGTAACCCTACGAGTTGGGTTTGATTGGTAAATTACTACCATTCATGTTGCTAAGGGGCAATAGGATTAATTCATATCTTGATTAATATTGTCTGTTATGCTTCTGTTTGAATGGCATGGTAACCAAGCAGATTACAAGACATCATACGATAATCTTGAGAGGGAAGAACGCATATGGATATGATTTATTGTATTTATAATAACCCTACTGAATGTATTGCACGTAAAAGATAATAAGCGAGTCGGTATGTAAGGATAGAAAATATTTGGTACTGAGTTTCCTCTGCTTACACCGTAAGTGAGATCAATTGATGATATAATAGTAACAACAGTTACATAACCACCTACTGAGCAAACTCCTTTCAGCGCGACAAAAACCATTAAACCTTAACAGGTAGGTACGTGAATTCGTTTAAAGCATTATGTAAAATCATGTTTTAATTTTAAATATTTACATGTCAACATTACGTAGTATGATAGAGTTATTTCGTAACAAGCTGCGTCACATATTTACCACCGGCGGCTATCCGTTACCGAAGAACAAACAGAATAGACACGTGCCTCACGCAATATTCAATCTGGCAAATATCCATACTAAAAATGGGTTAACCATATAACCCTGCCAACCCGCACTCGGCCAGCGTGGCAGACTAAGGCCTTAGCCCTCTCAATATGAGAGAAGACCCATATTCCAACAGAGGAATTATAATGGGTCGATTTTTTTTTATATAACCCTGTTACAATATAGTTCATAAGTGAGGTCTTTATAATAAAGTGTGTGATGATGAAGTCATGATCTGTTTTGCGCTTCCTCTGGCCAATATTGAATATTACAGTACTTTATTAAAACCGCATAAGAGACTAATGAATGTAGAAGAAGCAGGTCTGTGAGATCTTAGTGTTCTTTGCCTACCTTGTAAAACGCCCAGCAAGATGGTATAGTAATAATTCGTTTTTATCATACAACGGACGGTAAACAACAAGTCAGAAAGTATTTGCATTGTACTATAAATGTGCCTAATTTTACAAACAAACGATCTAAATGAATTTCAACGAGGACCGAATCTGTACACTTGAAATAGTAAGAGATATAGAAGGATATGAAATGGTAGAGCCACCAATTAGATCGACCTACATTATAATAAACTAAACGCCCTAAATGATATATGTACACATTTATACAAAACAGTCAAGGAAAAAAAACATCCACAAATACATACACGGCCAATAATAAACATATGTATTATGACGAAGTTTCCACTTGACCTTATCGTGTTCGCAATAAGGAGACATAAGAAATAAATGCGTGATATTGCGTCGCCTGAACCAGTTGGAAATTAAAGGCGATATCAACTATCGAGACCTTAAAGTTGCTCGAAGTTGAAAATAACAGTCCTTAATGTTATCGATGTCTTGAAGCAGTTAATAAAAATTTCGAAAAATCTTCCAAAAAACTTAACATGATCCACTATTTAAAAACAAAAATAGACAGAGCTATAAAAATCATTTGAAAGAAGTAAAATGTTTAATATAACCACGCTTAGAGGAAAGTGACCAAATATGAGATAGTATCCCTAATATGAAATATCGGCAATTCTCTCAAACGGAAACTCACACACGCAACAAACCGTGTTTGTTTCTATCTTTCTAACCCCATCCGCGCGTACAACTTGTAACACGGTAATAGAGCGAATCGTCTCGTCGTTGTCACAGTGTTCTTTTTATCGCTGCCACATAACTTTTTGAGGTGTACAAAAAGTACGTACTTTTTGTACAAAAATTGCACGCAGTTTCCATAACTTTTACAGATAGTTTAGATGTTATTTTGCAGGTTTTAGCGGTATTTGATTGAAACAGTATTTGATTGAAGTCATTGGAATATTCAAATATGAACAGATTATAGTATCGGATTATGGACTATTCCATAATTGGCTCTACAAGAATGATTTTATAGAATAAAGCAAGAAAAAAAGTGAAATAACTTGGCATAGAACAATAATCAAAAACAGAACGAGAAGAAACTAAAAGGGGAAAAGGCCAAAAAAAATTATTAAGTCAGATTCAGATGATGAGGAGATGGTGTTGTTTGATGCAGACAGTGAGCTCGATGCCTTGATAGAAAATATAGTTCCAGTTTAAAAATTCTGTGTATTTTCTGTGGCATGCTATTTTCGAATAATACTCATGGGGAAACATGGATCAAGTGCCTCATGTGTGGGCTCTGGGCACATAATGATTGCACTGGCCCAGAGTCAGACACCTAGATTTATGATTTTTGCAAATAATTTGTGTTCCTTTTTATGTTATACCAAAGTTTTCAGAGAGTCTCATTTAAGTTAAAGTTGATGTTGGATGGTGTTTACAGTAATCCATATTTGCGGTGTATTCCATACTTAGTTTTCATTATTTAGATTTTTAAACAAATTGTTAATTAAAAGTAATTAATGTAACCAAAAGGTGTAACAAAATAAAGCGCAAATACATGATTATTAACAATTACTACAAAAACTACCTATTTTAATTAAGTATTACGTTGGTGCAAATTATGCGTAAAAAACAAAACGGTATTCCATATTTGGTCACTTTCCCTACTAACTAATAATACTAATAAAAATGTTAATAATACATATATAATTCAAGACATATTTTTAGTAATTTGTAAGACGTTGTACAGGTTGAAAGAAAAAGAGCAAGAAACATCTTCCGCTTAGTTTGAACCCGAGAACTCTGGAGCCAGACAATGATAGATTAATGGCTGGCGTTCGTACAATTTAAAACTGGCTGGCAAGAGGAGAACTTTTAGCTGAGAACCTGTACTTTAAAAAATATATAACACTACCATAGACAAAAAAAGGACCTACGAGTATATACACGTAAATACTTTCAAGTAATTTCAATTTGAAGTTAACCATAGCCTTAATGGCAGGTATAGTTTCGGAAATGAAATCCTGCGAACAAAATTATGATCAATATTTAATAATAATATTATTAAACTTTTTTTTAAATATTCCATAAATTTATATTCCCTACATAATCCCGTATAGGGTGGGCAGAGCGCACCATATCTTAAATATTTTTAATTCCATAAATATTATCTCATATTAACTATTGGATTCATTTTATAATTCATGAAATTTCAGCCTTCGTACCAGCCCGCTCTCACTTTGCTAGTTATGAAAATGGCTTTATTTTTTCCTACCCTTTTATAATTCCACTGCTGGAAGGTGGGTCTCCTGTCAGAATTAGAGGGTTAAGGCCATAGTTTGTCGCCCTGACCAATGGCGGATTGACAGACTTCACACGCCTTAGAGATTTTTTTTGTAAACTGTAAGATGTGCAGGTCTCCTCACAATGTACATACATACATGATGTATTTTACTTATATCATTATTAATATTATTTAAACCATGTAACAGACAAACTCCGTGACTGCAAATAAAGTGCGGACACCTTGCTAATGGAGGCGTGGATGTATTGTCAGCTTGTATAAGACTAATAGACAGTGCAAGATCTATGTGGGAGCTAAAAAGGATTGAGGTTGCCCGTAATCAATGTCCAATAAGTGTCTGGTTTGTAGATCAAAGTAAAGCCGTGGGGGTTGTAATTAGCTTTGGAGTTACATCCGATGTGTTTAACGTGTCCTATGTGTTCAATGTGTCCTATTTAGCTTTGTAGTTACTCGTACATACGATGTGTTTAATATGTCCTTCTTAGTTTTTTAGTTAAATTGTGAGGAGAAATGTTAGAAAGCGAACTATTTTTGTGGAATATACGACACTGAAACCTGACAAATAATCATAATGATTGTTATCGAAGTTATGCAGATATTACATAAATTTCCATTATTGTTTCAGGTAAGTAGGGTTAACATCGTGATGTTCGAAAACACCTGAGATAATTCTTATACAAAGGTGTAATGATCAAGGTAAGGGAGAATAGTGTTAACTATACAACAATGCGAACGTCAACGAACCCCTACGTCATGCGACACTTCGTTATATACAATAATTAGCATACCCACTTCAACGTTTTTTAATGTGGGTAGTGGCACAATACACTTACTCAACGAATGGCAGCACCGTCGCCTAGTTGGCAACGCTGTTACCTAGAGGACGGCACTATCGTCTTTCACCAGGAATTGCTGACAATAGAGACGCTTTAGCCAAACCTTCGACAATCCAGACCGTAGAAGGCGCATCAATTCAGTACCAAAACGGTTAATACTACTATCACAGAAATATTATTTTATTTCGTGTAATATTTAATACTTTTAAGTATTCTATTTAATCTTTTATATACGGTATTATTTAAGTATCTTATTTAATATTTTATATACGGATATAACGAATCTATTTGAATTGAACTATTTCATTGTTGAAGATTAATTTCAGGTCTGTAACAATAGATATACGACGTACATATATGACACTCAGTGCTCCCTATTACGTTATAATAACAATTTTACTTTTATTGAAATTGTTGACTTGATGACATGACAGTTGACTGACATTATTACAAATATGCTTTCGGAAATATAAGAAAGCAGCTGATGTCAATAACACTTTCATAGTGAAGATAAACGGAAGATATTTTGTTAACTAAAACCAGTTTCGTTTCACTTGAATTAATCACATTAGAATAAGTATTTTCTTTTACGTATGAAATCGTTACAGTTAAGAAAAGCAACTGTTATATAAAACCATATTGTTTGATTCTAAGTATTTGTATCTTATTCCCGAGCAGAAGTGTGGCACTTATAATAGACGCTATCGTCACAGTTAGTAATCACACTCTCACCTAAAATGTAAACTGTTTGGTGAGAATAGTCTTTATATTCTACAATATTAGCATCAATTCGTTTTTTAAACATCAAATTTGTAATTTAAAAGTATTTTAGTTATTATAGCTGACTTACTGTAACAACAAGTACATTAATAAAATATACATACATATTTGTACCTTCAAAACCATTTTCATTGAATATTGCAGATATTTCTCGTCATAAATCAGGTGGAAGTTAAAACTTCCTTAAACGATTTTCTCTATAACCCAAATTCCTCACAAAAGGTCAATGCAGCGTCGCGCGCGACACGCCTATAAACCACCCTGACCTACTTCCGTCCAGAGCAGGATTCACAGGAATTGTTCCGAACAAAGAAACGAGAGAATTTTCATCGCATGAGAATTTGGAACTTGAATCAAAACAATACGATAGGTACCTTGCACTTATCAGTTGTGTCAATGATGTAATTAATAATGCTCATTTAAATGATACTTAGAAATTATTACATGCAGTAAAAAATTAAAAATCATATAGGTATTGTTACTAAGAGTATAAGCAAAACTTGAATGTTTTTTATCTTTAAAGATATTGGATTTAAGACCCATGGAATATTTGAAATAGTAGAAATGAGCTTAGAGTGAATTAATTATTAATTAATATTAAATTAATTATTATTTTAATATTAGTAAAGTGCAACCGACTTTCTGATTTCAAATTCGTACCGCTTAAGAAACTTCTTCATGATAAAAGAAAGGAATAGAGAGGAAGAAAAAAGCCAAGACGAAGAAACTGTTCGGTGTTCTAATAAAGGAATAGAAAGGAATGAAAAAGGATTAAATGATTTCATGATACTCGTATATGAGTTAGAAAGGAATGGATCCGGAAGAAGGAAGTAAAGGGAAGAAACTGCTGAATAACCAAAAAAGGAATTCCCAAAAAATTTTTCTGCGAATTCGAATTGAACAACTTATCTCATCAAATGTTAAACTTCCTAAACCGCTACCCGTAAATTATTACCTCAGTTCGCGGCTGTCTAAGACAGAGGAAATAATTTCCGAAACACACTTACATGGATATTCCATCATCGCTTTGAATAGCGAGAGGCTTGTCACCGACGCAGAAGGGTCCCACACAATCCCTTGGGCCGTCTTACAAGCAGAGCACCCATTCATATACCTAGCCATCTTTGAAGGCTTCAGTAATTGAAAGGGACATTGAAACCGCTCATTCGAGTGGAACTGATAGCACAATATATTGGGACATATTCAATTTGTGATTTGTATGGGAGACAGACTTTTTTAATATCACGTTTCGTTTTACCTTTCGCATCTTATTACATTTGTTCTTAATAATGTCTGTTTGTGCGAACACAATAATAATATCCGAACGTTCGCAATATGAATACGATTCGTATGTTATCTGTGTAGCTATGTCAGTTGCTGTCATCTAAATTGACATTGCAAATGTCTTCAGTATCTATTTACATCTATATATTAATACATGAAGCAAAAATTTTGTACCCTTTTTTAAGAAAATTTCGCGAATGGAGGAGTTTGAAATTTGGCACACTTATAGTTTATAGTTGACAGATATACGAAATTCTTCAGTGATTGCATCCCACCTGTTATGACATATGTAGGCCAGACGTGGACACTCACGGTCCGACTGGTCCACCAATTTAAGGTCCCTCAGCGAGCTATGGAGAGGACTATGCTCGGCGTCTCTCTGAAGGATCGCATCAGAAATGAAGCGATCTGACAGAGAACTAAAGTTATCGGCATAGCCCAAAAGATTAGCAAGCTGAAGTGGCAGTGGGTTGGTCACATCTGTCGCAGAACCGATAACCGATAGCAGAGCAGACGTGTTCTGGAGTGGAGACCGCGACTTGGCAAACGTAGTGTATGACGCCCCTGCTAGGTGGAGTGACGATATGCACAAAGTGGTTGGATGCGAAGAGCTGAAGATCGAGCTCAGTGGCGTGCTATTGGAGAGGCCTATGTCCAGCTGTGATAGGAAGTAGGCTGATAATGATAATGAATGATGAGACATGAACGCGTGACTACACTTGAATCAGAATAGATGTTAATCAAAATTTCAAAGTATATTTCTTTATGTTTCAACGTGACATTACGTGACGTAACATTTTCATTTAAACCATTTCAAGCACGGTGAGGATAAAATACCAAACGATTCTTATCGGAAGATTAGGAAACAATAATCGCTCTCATGCAAATTGAAAGCCGTTGACAAGATGAGAATTAAAGACGAGAAACGATTTATACATCGTTTTTGGTGAAGCAATGTCCTTATTACCGGCCCGAGGTCTCCTGGGTGCAATAATATTTATTGTTTACTTAGCAGAACACAATAGACAACAATTCATAAGGTGGCCGCGACGTCTCTGCTACGTGTAAATAAAAGATGCGATGGCTTATATCCGCTAGAGTACTTAACAAACAATATATGAAAACTGATAGTTTATGACAACTTCCTGTAAAGGATGAGGTGTTGTGCTAATAACACCAGAGAGCGGAGAGAAATAAATATTGTAGTTACAAATTGAAAGATGAAATTCATTTTAACCATAAACAGAAATGGGAATTGGATGAATAATGAATGGTACCATACTTTGCCGTTCGTTTTCATTATTAGTATTTTTATATTTATATCATAACATCTAATATCATAAGGCGTAGACAAAGAGCACCTAATGCCAAATATCTTTATTCTTATTAGTTTTCCATATCAACAATTTCGATAATCTATTATCAAATATTCCTCTCATGAATGATAATATTGTCGACCACAGTTTATTAGGCTGATTGAGTACGGATTGGCTGATTTCATTCGCTTTAGATAATAATGTAAAGAGGTTTAACGAGTGTAGGTTTTTTTAATAATATTTTCCTTCTTTCTAATAACAAAGGAGTCGTAACAACAAGTATATTTTGCAAAATTAAATAAAAACGCGAGAAAAACAACCTCACAACTGCGTAAAAAAAGGACAACAACGGCGTGAC
>DWFT01000715.1:0-10892 GCA_018246795.1 Microceris patrobas patrobas
ATTTAACTTAATATTGCTCGAAATTGCGTAGATACATCCATAGAATATTTCAGTAAACTCAACTCGACACAACAGTAATTATTTTTGCACGTGCATGGTTCTGTTAGGCGTTCCATTGTTGACCTTCTGCAGCTCAGCTCCGACTATTTCTTATCTCAAATTAGACACTGGGCTACACAAAAATTATTTGTACGTTTGTATTGTGCCATTCAGCCGCACTCAGAAGCCTTGGCGATTACTGTTTACGTTTCGTATATAAACGTAAACAGTTTACATACGAAATCTGCGTGCACGCAGTACCTAGGAAGAGCCTTATTAGTAGAAGAGTCTTAGAACGCATCTGCAGTTACCATTAGGCGAAATCACGGTTAAACTCTAGCCTATCGTATAACAAAAACGGTTAAAAAAATTATCACCCAAAAGGCTACATTTCGTATAGGATACAAGTATAGGATAGGTCGCAAGTTATCGCACACGGGTTGTCTATATTTAGAACAAATAGCGGAATTTGAATTTGGAACACAATTCGTTTACGAAACGCTTCAATTCTCTTATTTCAGGCGCATAATCTCGTGGTTTGGCTTCTAGTTCTTACAGTACTATGATACTTCGACCACTAAGTCAGTGTCGGGCGCGGAATCTGAACGGAACTGTTTCGTAACCACACAAATCATATGACCAGCAGCTTTACGTAACCCACCGTAACCTTTATTACCATACGTTAGAGTCCGATTTTATTTGCAAAAAACTTCATATTTATACTATTGAAATTCGACCTTTTTGTTAAAATACTAGAGCATATAACTGCTTGTGTGTTGAAATGAATGCAAGGCTTATCCTATTCGCCTTAATGGTCATATTCCCATGGCTAGTTACATTGTATAATGTGTACGTATTGTCGAAGTGAATGGGATTAAGAAAAGTTAAATGTAGTGCAGTGCAGTCATTGTTATTGTTTTTTTCTGTTCAAAATACATTTTATGAAAACCTGATATTGTATTTAAATTTACATTGTGTGTGTGTGTGTGTATGTGTGCTTGCGTACGCTTGCGCATGTATATGAGCCTTCAGATTCTTTTACCTATGTAGAGATGTCATTTTGTCATTGATTTTCTGTATTGTGTTTATATCAATCGCCTACACGCATGCTCAGTGGTGGGATTACGGGCAAACCTCTCTTTAAAGAGGTCTGTATTCAGTAATGGACTGCATACTGGTACAAGCTGATGGTAATTGTATCACTCATTATCAAGTGTGACACGTACCACTCATTATCAAATCCTTAAGATTACAGACGTCATGGACACAACATTTCATGTATATATATATAGAAACAAATATGAGCATTTATTGTTGTATCATGCAATTAATTAATACGTTGTCTTATCAAACCAATCAAATAATTGATTTCATGTAATGTTACCTTGAATTAATTATATTATCTGTGTTTTATATAAATGACTTATCAAATCACGGTAATGATAAATGTCATATTATTACTACCTACATATGTATATATGTTTGTCAGTTTGTATGATTTAGTATAATTATTTATTTATTCCAATTTTGAAATACTCTCTATTGTTCTAATATGCAACTTTAATATTGATTTGGGAATATTCAAACTGAGTGACATAGCTTCGATTTGACCGTAATTAATTACAATAAAAACATATAAAACGCAACGTGTCCATTGCATAACAAACTAGATTATATAATCGAGGTTACTTGCTGTACACACGGCAACAAGATTTCGCTTAGCTTTGAAATCTTTCACAGGATTATACACCATAAACTAATACCATAAAGTTGATAATTCCATATAATATTAGGTGATACTGTGCGTTAGTTGGCATCGCTTATTACGTTATTGAATGATAATGGCATCCTACATACATTTAATAAACTGGTTGTGTACTTCCGGAGGTCAGGATTGGCTTGTCGCCTTTGGCATAAGATTCTTTCATTGACATCGTCAATGTAAAATGTAAAGAAAGATAGGTATAGTTTTATAATGTATATTTATTATGTAGAGAAGAAAAAAATATACCCATTTTCACTGGAAGAATACTACTTAAGGGCGCTTGAAACATGTATCGTAGAACTATGATACATTCATAATTTGTTACATAGTTACACGGTCCCAAAACTGCCAGCTACATAAACAACGTCACATATTTCATGAGAAAATAGTTTAAAATCATATTTCCATCATTCACTACGATAATTGTATAGAATAAGAACGAAGCAATAGCAAATATCATAAAAATAAGATATAAATATGGAATATATATAGCTATGGATTATATGTAGAAAGGCTTCCAAGGGTACTATTGACCGCGACCAAGGTTCTCAAGCCGTTGACATTCAAATAAAAATCGCGCAGATACGGATGTATTAACTGGACCACAACCAGTTATACTTTTTTCTCATCCAACCAAGTAAACATGTAAAGGATACGGTTTAATATATATACATAAATTTAAATCTCTCAAACAGCCATCCTCAAGGTATCTACTCGCATTGCATTCGATGTCGATGTCAATAACAATATTGGAATGTGTTTAAATTTAAAATTATCGTTTGAATAATGCATGAGATTTAATTTGATGTTTAACTTAAAGTCTAGTTAAATATAGACTCTGTAATTTTACTTTGAGTCCGAAGTAAACCTCAAATAATTTGTATAGTTAAGTAAAGTTCAGCTGTTGTTAAAGTGGATTATCGCTGGTGGGAAATATTTATTCATATAACTTTGATCTCAGTTGGTCTCAATACTTAGGTAACAGTCGTTAATAGTAAAATAACATAATATCTGCACATTTTACAGCTCTTTTTTTAGTTTTGCTAAACATTTGAAGCCCGTATAATCGCACCTGATGAGCTTAGCAGACTACGTTGTTAGTATTGTTTAAGCTTTAAAAACTTAAAATAGTACACTTAGCATCTAATTAGTATCTCTAAGAACCCCCTTGAAACTAAGCTCAACCCTTTGGTAAGATTCAGGTCCTTTCATCTGCATAACGATGACAATTTTAGCCATAAAACCTTCAGTCAAAATACTCAACCCCTTATTCTTGAATTACTAGCCTTCATTAGATTTTCTATGCTTTATCTTATTAATCTCAAAATAATTCTAATTGTAATATATTTTTTTACTTTATTTAATTGTTTAACACCATTTAGGAATTATGTGCTCAACATCATTTTTTATAATTTATGTTACTAATTTTATATGTATGACACAATTTGTTTAATATTTCAAATGTAATATAATATTACGTTGATTATCTAGTTATATAAAAAAAAAACTTTTACGTTAACTACGAGTAACAATATAATTAAAAATATAAATTAAATGCTTTTGAGAGAACCCGGAAAATAATGGCTTAGTATTAGCAGATATTATATTTATGCTTAACGATATTGATCGTCGATATCGTTATTATATTATTATGTATGCATGAAAACGAGAATCGTTAATGAATGCAGGAACAAGCTTGTAACATTTAAGATTGTATATCAAACTTTAGACTGTAAGGTATTTAGTTTTTACTATCACTGATAAGAATTGCGGCTGTCAAATATATATTGCGAATAGGATGTGAGTTCACTTTTTAACTGACAGTTGCAGATTCAATTATAGACCTTATTTAATTGCATTAAAAACAGTATCGAGTATCAGTAGATACTTCCCGTTGTCAGTTAAGGATCATTAGTCCTTCTGAATTGATTATTTCCTCCTTGAAAGTGTCGATCGCTGACATTGATTGCAATTTTTATCAAACGTAACAATAATAAAGTTTAATTTTATTTGTTATATTGTTATTGATATGGCAGAAATGCATTTCGATATTTAAATGACACAAAGAGCAATTTAAAATTGTGTTAAGATATTATTTTCGAATACAATTTAAAATATATATCATGCAAGCAAGCGGAGCTGCCATTAAAAAAATACTTTATAAAAGTATAGTTTGCCACTTTACCGATGTTAAAAGTCATGGAGAAATTGGCATATATAGCCTTTTTGTGATAAAGAAATTGCGTACAATGCTGGCCATGTCAGCCATCAGGGTATGCCTTTACAGCGGCTGATTATGCTACATGCAGTGCAAATAAAACTCTTTATGGAGCCTTAAACATAACTGAACTTCTGCTTTAGCTGGGTCAAATCTGTTTTATCACTACAAAAGCATAAAGACCAACATATTCCCAAATTTTTTGATAAGTACTTTGATTAAAATGTACTTAATATATTTCTCTCTCTCTATCCAGATTCACGAACACATGACATCGGACGAGCTACGAAACGTCTTCCACGTAGAGCAGCAAAACAGCGTGCCACAATATCATCTAGTTCAATTGACGCACCATCTTTCAAGACGTAACATTGCTTCCGGTCACCCCGCCAACACCTATTTGCCAAACCCCGGAAAAATACCACACGAAAAGTCCTCGAAGCTTTGGAAAACCGAAACCAGTCCACCGTCGCTTCTCAACGATGAGATGTTCATCAAAGCGAAACAGTACATGAAAGATGTTGATATTATCGGTGACCTAAATAATACAGTGAGCGTGAAATTTGGTGCATCTAATTCTAGTGAAAATTTCAGTGATGTAACGAGTGGTGCAAGTGAAATCGGTGATAGGGAACACGCGGTGGAAGGTCAGGATGACAATGTGCACAAGATCGAATTGGAGGCGTTCGGAAAGCAGCTAAAGCTGGTACTTAAGAAACAGGAGGGGCTCGTGAAGAAGGATGGATTGAGGATGTGGAGGGTGCTCACGAATGAGTCGCAGCCCCACGGCGTCGATTATGAGGAGATGAGCTCGGTAAGTTATTTTTTCCCCTAGTAAACCCCATGCGACGGCAGGATACACGTATTTATAAATTTGATTTAAAGATCTTCATAAAATATAAACTATGAAATAAAAAAGTAAGTCGTAAGCACATAGTTGTGGAAGAGGTTTTTAAGGATTCATATAGTTGCCAATTAATGGATTCCCCATGAATTATGAAAATACAAAAATATAAATCAAATGAAATAAATTACAAACATGTTTTAAAATCACTCTTTACGATATATTATTTGTCTGTCATTGCATCTTTTCAAATAGAAAATATGTATATTAAATATATTAGCATATTTTACCTTGAATTTTGAAGTTTTGTTATTTGCTCATTACATATCAATATATCAATTAGGTTCATAAACCCGTAACTCCAACTATGCTACCTCTGTTTTAGATATACAATGAATGCTCAAGCCCTTGGATCCAAAACAGACAATATATTTAATCAATTAAATGTCAGCGGCAGCGATAATCGAACACGGGACGCTCTTTGGGACATAACTTTTTTATTTCTTAATGTGGCATATGTTGCTAGATTCAATCACTAGTTTTTATTGACAGTAAAGCTTTCAATAGATTCGCTTATACGATTTCCCGAAGGTATTATGCACGGAGAAGCATATGCTACGGCTAGTAATTAGCGAGTGAAAAGCGAAAACCCATCAAAAACAATCGGAAACTCGTGACAATGCATCGAAGTGACAATAGCAATTAAAACGAACGTTATACAACTGATCGGGGAACTCAGCTAGACAATAGAACACGTGGCCTTCATGCGATTTTAATCTCTACTCCAACGTGATATAGATGAAAATAGCATAAAGCTTTCGCGAACAAGGCGCGGCACAGAGTACTATAAGCAATTGTTCATGGTATGCAAAAAAAATGAAGCACCTGCTTCGATGTGGGTGAAAGCGATGTCATTTCCCACGCAGTCTTATCTAACGCTTGGCGATACACTTAGAAACTGAATGCTCTGTTTTCTGATTACACTGTAGTCAAAACGTGATCATTATTTTTAGTTGTAGTTTGCACTATTTAACAGCAACGTTAATGCTAGGTGGACGACGTAAGCCATGCTGTTTTACCAACATAACATACGATAACTTGACGCTTGTATACCCGGAGCGTTTAGGTAGGGAGAATAGTACCTCCACTTTCTACCAGTTATGTTATTGTATGTTCAACATAATAGACGGTGAATCTATAGCACACTAGACACAAATTTTAATTTTTTTTCTTAAATATCTAAGAAAAATGTAAGATTCGTCTAGGCACGTGACAGTTGAATTCTGTGACGAATTACTTCAAGGTATGGACTTCGCCTTAAGTCTTGTAAAGATAATAAGTAGATATTCCGTCTGTCTTGATCTTAAGAGCGTTACAGATCGAAACACAATACTTGCTGATTCGCAAACGCGAGGTATTTCCGCAATTGGATATTGAGACGGCTTTATTTTTAAATACACGCATGTATAAAATTTGAGCTTTTAAATCTCGTTGATAAACACTTCATATTAATTATTGTCTCATCGAAATATTCCTGTTGTGAGTTTCATGTACATATATATATATAAACACACGCACCCACATATAAATATACACACAGACACAATCAAAATCCAATTTGTGATAGGATTTTAAGGATTATCATTGTTATAATTTACTTAATATTCTTATAGGACAACTGAAATTTCAATTCCAATCGTAAATTTCTATTTGCAATATCATTCCATGAAAAGCAAAACCGCTATGTTAGTATACTTCGCCACATTCTTATGAAGAAACAGAACAAATAAAAATAAAAACAATTATCGCGGTTGTGAAAAGTTGTTAAATGTAATAGACACTTTTTTAAAGCCGTTACGCATTATGTAAAGGCATTTTCGTGCATTTCATAATGTTGTGGGCCATGGTACCCACACTGGAGGTGTGATATAACACTAGTGTAATAATAATAGTGCTAACTCAGCCGACATTTTACGTAATTCGCGCAATAATATTACATAGAAATATTGTTTCCGCGAGCTTGCATACTCTATCTAGTCAATTGATTAAAAGATAAATTAATCAATGCATGTATGTACATGTATAATGATGTAGAGACGAGAGAATGTTAATTACGTAATTATTTTATGTAATAGTAAGAGAACGGTGCATGCAGAAGATAAGACGTATATTAAAGTTATTTTTTCTAAATATTTATTATTGTATCATCACACCAGGTCCTCTACAGTGTAGGCAGAGAGCACTGAGTGCCAAATATCTCTATCCTTACAGACCTGATGTGCAGCTTTTATATTCATAGACCTCTTAATACACATACACCAGTTTCCCAGATATTAAAATAGAATACCTTGCTAGACAGTTTCGCTCAGCAAACACTTTGCGACGTAAATAGCTGCAGCTCTATATGCTATGAGACAACAATAGTAACCGCGCTAGTGATTTCGTGGCATGTAATTGAAGAGTAAACTCTATCGTCTTGAGAACCTGTCTCCAGTATTCGTAAGCAACCAGTTTTAATTGTATCAGGCAAGTAAATGCGTTAGATTGAATTAATCTTGACTCTATTATACAGTTTACCGAACTCTACGTTATTTAAATTCCAGTACAAAAGCTCAGTAGCGAAACGTGACCGGAAAATTGTATCCAATTTTATATGTTATATATGACTATCGAGCAAATCCTGACCAATTAATCTAGTGATTGTAATTGAGATACTCCAGATATCGTCCTCTGCCAAAACATGGGATATGCTCCTCACGTCTATACTACACACAAACACACCACCGGCTACCTCCCTGGCAAGCTTTTTTCACCTCTTCTGCATCGATTTCAGTCATCATACATGACTACTTTTATTAGGTCTATTATTTACAATGGGGTTTTAAACTTGGCTATAAATACATACCTAAGTCAGATTAGTGTCAAATCAAACAAATAACTGTGGATGGGTGACAGCCATGGCAAATTTACACATTGCTTTGGATTACATCCAAGTAATCCAATAAATTGCTATCGTTAATTACATTTAATACAGGTTTTCGGATGCTTTAATTTGTCTAAATCTTTTTAGAAATCAATCTCCTTCTATATAAATATCGGCGCGGCGTCCCAAGAGAGGAAGCTTATAACCAAAAAACGGGACAGGAAACTCGTGTCCAATAATGGAACTATAAAACGATTGGTGATGGTGACGATGTACAAACATTGAGTCAGTCATATAGTCAGCTGTAGAAATAGTCATCGGTGTCAAATTGCTTAATAATTTCCGTTCTTCCGTGAAACATGTAATACAGGTATTTATTATTTATTATCTAATCTGATTGATTATCTGACCTATCGGTCTAATGGTCGGTGACCTTGCCTTAAGAGTTTAGATTTGTGGGTTAGATTGCCACCTGGAAAAAGTATTCCTGTGGCTGGATTTAAAATTTCTCTACACAAGTGTATTTCTAATTATTTGGTTACTATAATACGAACTGTATCTACTTACTACAATAAGTACTACAAGTTATGCCGATGCATTATTATTATAACTTATGTTTTGTCTGCGAACATGGCAGCTATCAAAGAACACTGAGACAACCAATAATATTATTATTGGTATTTATTGTCCTCGGATAGGATGCGAAATATTCTAGCTATGCGGTCTTAAGTCAGCACCGTTGAAGCCTAGATTACGTATTCGAAGCTTGTTCCGAATTCAAATGTGACATTACCGAACTCTTGGTAACTGTTTCGATGAATTATTTGGTTAATTTCGTAGTCATTGGCCGTAGACATATTGTGTGTAGGCGTTGCTAGTGTAAGTTTTAAGTGTGTCCTGTTTCTGTCCCCGTACACTGGGGAATGTTTATTTTTAATAGTTTGGGGCTATTAAATGACTTGTAGGAAAATATTTGAATGTCGTCTTTCCGAGTTAATTTTTGTCAGTAATTGAGTTTTGGTGAAGTCAAACTTTTGCATCCATTTTGAATGTGCCTTATTGTGTACTATGTTTCTTTAAACGTTAAAATACGTTATAAATTACTTTTTTAAACAGTTTTTGCGGAAACGGACACCAATAACTCTATCTAATGACATGTCTGGGTTATAATGGTTAATTTTTTAAATTTTGCTAAAGTATTTGTCACAATAATTTCCCCCCTAGATTCTATAAATATACATACTTACACAAGCGTAATAGAAGCGCAGAAAATGTTTTTGATTTCTTTTTATTTTAATATAATGCGCAACACGGAAACGATACAAAATATACAATAAATAAATTAGTGCTTATAAATTAAATCAGTCTTATCTCTATTACCCAGTGTTATCTCTACATTATAGAATATATGAACATATGAAATATTTATAAACGCTGACACCAGATTAATAATAAAATATACATACAATTCAAAATTATCAATTCAGTATGGAATTAAATTTTACATTTAAATAATGGATTAGTTGGTTCTATTCAATAAGGATTAATTCTAACATGGCTATCGACAATCGAACACTGACTTGCTCATACTTTATCTTATATAATGTAAATTCATATATGTATGTATATATACTTAGATGGACCGCGAGTTTGACTCACAAAGATTTAGCACGCAATTAGAATACAAAATAGAATCTATTTTCGAACTGTGCATGAAGTCTCCTTCGTATAGAAAAGTCTAGTTCAAAACCACGTTATCCGGAAGGGGCTTACTTGTAGCGATTTGTCGCGATTACATTCAAAAGTTCATATTCAAATTTTGAATTTCGAATATGCTATAATAAGTATAATGTTCTAAATATTCGAATTGAAAAGAAAAGTAATTACCGGTTTAATTTATTTATTTACTGTTTTAATCATATAATTCAATTCGGTAAATTTATTCATCTTAAGTGTTGAAACGGATTATATAATGTGAATTGCGCATTTCTAAATTTATACGATCGCTCTTTAAAAAAATAAATATTAAATTAATAAATTAAAATTAATTTAAGATTACCACTTATATCATAATTTATCTGGCTGTTATGTCTCGCTCTAATTATTATTTGGGGAGAATAAACAACTTGAACTGTGAACTACACCGGTCTATTAGGCATCAACTGACCATGCAATTTCTTCATAATATACCGTTATTATTTTATACTATTAATTGTCTTTTTTTTAATCTAGCCACAAAAATCAATAGATGTTTCTAATTGCACCATCAAACACCATGCCTTGATTGGTTTTGTCTAATTTACCGGTTTTCGCGATAAATTTTTACAGCTTCCTTATAACGTGATATTTCTCAATTAAACGAGTGGCGTAGTAAAGATTTTTATTATTGTTTTTTTGTTTCTAGTCTTATCAAGTTTTGTATGAATGGAAATGAAGTTTATATGGTTTAAAAATTAAATATGAATGAAATTAAAATTTAAGTACCAATGGTAGCTTCATGTTTTTACATACATACTAGGACCTTTGAACCGCGAAATATGTATTAAAAAAGATTTTAATACCACAAAATGTATTAAGCCTATAGGTACTTAGAAAACATAACGTCAACAAGCGTCTAAATATTAGTTGGAATCTGGCAATGTTTTAAAAAAATTAGGTGTATTTATCGGCGTCGGTTCCGATCGGGCGAAAAGTATTATTTATGAGTTCTCTTTCGCTGATTGTACAATTATTTGTTTATCTGAAAATATAGATATAGATATTTTCAAATGTTATAAACACAGTCTAACAAGATTTTAAGGGTAAATGCAATTTTAGTACTATCTTCATCACCTCATTCTTAAGCTCTGTCCTGTACAAATAGTCTGAAACGGGTTACTGTATATAAATAGCTACTATTAGGAATAATTCCATGACGCTATTCCAACACATTATTGGAATTTGTATAATATTTAGGGCACTTCCGGTCTTGTATGACGTTGGTATTAGAATAGATTACGAGTACCTTATACAAATATCGCTTCACGTGTTTGAATGGTTCCAAATGTGTATGACGTCATAACGTATGACATTCACGTCATTTGTCAACATCTCAACGTTATTC
>DWFT01000716.1:0-10891 GCA_018246795.1 Microceris patrobas patrobas
CTCCGTCCTACTCTAAAAATACTATTCTCGAAATTGTTTTGGATAGCCAAGAAAATACGTTTTTCTACTTCGCTTTATTGCTTCTATTTTCTCATATTGCTAAATATTCCATTAAATTATGACATAGACAAAAAACTAATTTTAGTATCAGATCAGCTCGCAAAAAATTACATTATAAGAACGAACAATTCAGTTAATCGTTTAAAAAATATTTTTCAATCCACTGTTCACAAATGAATAATAAGTATTTACTAATACTTTTCGTTCAATAACCAGTAGTATGAAACAATACACAATAACATGTCATACACAGCACTGGCTGATTTGAAACCCAAAACCTTTTTCGTGGCGATGACGTAATTTGATGGAATATTAAAAATAATATACAACAAGAAATTTTGAAATAAAACAATAGAATTAATACAGCAATTGAGGAAGAGGGGCGTATTTTCCTAGTCATCCAAATCAATTTTGATAATACATGTATCAATAAACCATATACTCCGTTTTCCCAAACGCAACTTATCCATCTTGCGTCTCCCTACTATTTATGTATTTTCCTGGTTAACAATGGGTAAGAGACTGTAAATAAAGTCTTGTAAGCAAAACCTTAATTGGGCCCGCGCTCGGCGGCCAGGGTTAATGGGTACGTCAGACGTCTTTGGACCGCGACACCCGAAACGGGTCAGTTTATGGAATGCGACCCTTAAATTACGGTAAGTTCCGGTTTTAATTTACGTCACGTCACTTTACGTGTGTGGACAACCTTTGTGTAATAAAATCACAGTAGTTAACCATATTTCATTGTGTTAATACCTAATACAGATTGCTATTTTAGGCTTTCTATGACTGAACATGGGAAATTTTTGATGTGTTTACAGATTTCGTTTTGATTTAATTAAACTTTGTTTAAAATTTTAATTCACAAAATGAGTACTGTCATGTTTTGAAACTTAATTTGCTTTTCTTAAAATCAATGACTTTTTGTTACGTCAAATTATATTAATTTTCTTTTTGAGCAGTTCTTTTATCGTTGAATGTACTTGTATGGACTAATATAATTGTATGCACTAATTAACGCCACTCGATTTAATTGTTACATATAATTTAGACGATATACATATAATATATATTTATTCAACATTTCAACAACAGTACAGTAAGCAAATCCTTCGAGAAACATCTTCATACAAAAACTTCTTTGTTCTTCAATCTGTGCTAAATAAAACTTAAGCATGTCACAGCTTTCGGACAATCTCTGTGGTATACAACCAAGGTCGAAATATGGAAAGGTTTCTATAAGATTATCATCACTTTCATTAGGTAAAAATTTGGTTTATTTAGTTGGCATGTGTAGATAGATGGTAAGAAGATTTATGATGTTTTGTTGTAATATTTGTGAACAAAGCGAGCACTATGTCGTCGCGTCTGTGTCGCACCCCGCTGCGATCTCTTGTGTTAGAGCCAAGGCAAACACATAAGGTTGTTTGTTGCTTAGTACACGAATTGTTCTCAAGATCCGACTGAGAATGCACCATTAATTCACCTGTGACTATTAATTTGTAAGGTTTCTTTATAGTACTCGTAGTTGGAAGATGTGGCGAACAGACAACTAATTTCCAATTGATCATGTGGATTTCTAGCTACATCTTTAGTTCATAACATCTCGCTTATAATTCTTGAAAGTGTAGGCAGAAGTGTGTAGTAGACTCGCACGTTTCAGCAGCTACGTTTACGCCCCATGGAATGGGTGGTGGTGGTCTTTATTTTTATTTATTTAGCTTCGTATCCCGACAATGTTAAATACCATATCTTGTGGCCAAACAGTAGTTCAGAGTTGAAATTTACGGAGTTATGTTATTTGACATAAGAACCTCAATAATGTTTTAATTTAAAAATTTCATGAATTACGGTCGAATTTCGACAGCCGCTGGACCATTAGTACGTTGTTATTACTTCACAACAACCGCCAACGACCCAAGCTATATTACTGATACTGTACACTGGGATTTATATTTGTTCATTCAATTTTAGATGATTTTTTGTACTTCGGATACTTTGATACTAATTTTGAGGAACATAACATATTTATTTTTCGATTGGTAACCAGTAATTGATCAATCTTAATGAACTTTACAGGAGGAACGACTAGGTGCAGGTTGTTGGCATGTCCTATCGATGAATGACAGGCTAATACCGCCTTAATTCTTCCATCTATACTCATTTGTACTAGACCAAGTATTTTCAGTGTATTCCTCATAACAGAGAAATAATGATTAGCTTTAATGAATAAAACGGTTTACAGTCAACCAATACTGCTCGAAGATTTTCTCAGTACTGCTCGGACTTTTGGAGGGTTCGAAAATATTTATGATGAGAGCTATAAACGTAGAAGATCGTCAAATCTGCTAAAGATATTGGCACATAATGCTCACTGCATAGACTGTGAGGGGAATGGCGAAAAGACATTAGAATAATAATTATATACTCATATCAGGTGAAAACCTGGTATAAAGGCTCCCGAGTTGACCTATTTCCCTAGCAACGAATGGTAGACACCAAAACTGAAACAACGTTCCTAGGAAAATTGTATGTCCTAACAAGCCACTAACTGTTTAGTTGATCTAAAATTCTGTAACGAGTTTACGCGGTCCGGGAGCTGCGGTCGAAGATCTCGAGTCACGTACCGGCCGGCTAAGACTACCTGCACACTGGACGGCTAATAATATTCCTAAATTAATATTCACGCATTCCAAGTTTCACAATACCTATGGATTAAGTAACATGTCATGATCATCATCATCAACCTAGTCCTGTCCACTGCTGGACATAGGCCTCTATTTGGTTGACATGACATAACATAGTGGTTAAATTACATATAATCGGTTTAATTCACATGCTGTCCGGTCGGGATAGACAGACGTTTCAGTTTTATTTGAGATTTTCTTTCATGACCTCCCGCCTATCGGAGCAATGTGTTTACACGGATATTCAAAAAACGTCTAATAGTAAATTTATAGAGCATTTTATTTGTAGCCACTATCTTATGCCCTGTTTGTATAGTACCTATACAAGGCATATAGTTTCTGAATGTTGCTCTCCTCGTCTACGCGTACTGAAAAGCTTCAATTTGATTTATAGTAAACATAACCACATACTATTTACTGGCAACACTTATTTACCGAAAATACTCTTTTTGCACATAGATGAAACCGATTTTAAAGGGAATAACGTAATTCATAATATTTTTAATTAGAACACTTTTGAGGTTCTTAGGTCAAAAAGTATATCAACATAACTATTTACTCTGTACTATTCCGTGACTATATTTATCTGACAACGACAGAATGAACGTGAGCTGATTTTTTAAAATTTTATTTAATCTTTGTAGCATATATTGTACCTATATATTTTTTTAATTTGATTTTTGCACTCTTTCTATTTATAAACTTTATCTATGCCATATTGCACACACAATACTTTTAAAAAGGAATACTTATAAAAATATTATTTTTATAAGTATGTACTTATATATGCATAGATCTTAAACATCATCTATTCTAATATGTGGAACGTAAGATCACGTATGCCATATAATCATGGTTATACAGAAGTCACTATCTCCACCCAAATAAATTATGGCGCTGTATAATTTATTCCTCAGAATGTAATTGCAACAGCAGCTGCCAAGACGTCACCATTATATATGGCGTCTTACATCGAATGCGCAATGCAGCTCGTCCACAGTTGAGCCACTGGCAACACCTGATACATCTTTGACTTGCGGCGAACTTTCACAAATCTCTAGGTAACCGTACGTTGGAAAAGAAAACTGAGAGAAAACGTGTGCGTTATAAATCAACGGGCAATGAAAAAGTACCTCTCAGAGTTTTCTCAACTTATATACGATTTATATATGTGTATGTATATAACAATATCACCCCTGTGTTTACCTGCAGGGGTAGGCAGGGATGTGTAATGCACTAGCACGTTTCACCAGTTACGTTTACGTCCCACCATGGAATAGATGGTGAGCTTTTTGCCGTAATTGACATAATTTATTGGTTTATATGGACTCAATTCTAATTTACTGATACTTATAAAATTATTCTGTTGAATAAAAACAAATTGAAGATGCTTTAGAAAATTTTGTTCGAAATAAATTCTTATCAATGTTCTAGAAATAATTGGTATGTTTTATGATAAAACTTCGGACCTACTAAATGTGTTAGTTCTAGTGTGTTACAAGTTCGTGATTCACGATTGACACGTGTGAAGAATGAAGGATATCACAAGAAATAAATAATAGTATGTGAAGATATTTCGTGTAACAATAAATACCTAACATTTTGCTATCGCGTGTCTTATTCATTTATATTTAATAAAGCTGACACACAACGAATAATAAAATAGTGCCGAAAAATTCACGCCTGTTCAACAGTTTATTGAGTATTGTGAATTGAAAAAAAAAATTAACATAATTTCAAGTTTGTATCACTTTGGAGGTGTAGGCAGAGGCGTACTCCCACGTTACACTAGTTACGTCATAGTTCCCAAGAAATATATAAGATGAAAAAATCATCATCATCATCGATCCTTTCATTGTTCCACTGCTTGATGCGGGTTTCGTCTCAAAACGCGAGGGTTAAGGGTAGTCTGCCACGTTGGCCAAATGCGGGTTGGTAGACTTCACACACAATAAATAACAATAGAAAAATTTACACATTCTTATTGTAAAGAGGTGTGCTCCAGGGTTTGAACCCAGGACACCTGGAGTGAGAGGCTGAATTTTAATGCACTACGCTATAAATGCTCTTACTAATAGTTACTGTGTACACGTACACATATATTTAATGGCTGCTTAAATAAGCAACAGCACCATATCAGCAAAGCAGTGATACATCTACGAATACTCTATTATTTTAATATCTATTGCGATGGATACGCTTACCGTCAAATAAAGAGATGGTAAATTATCAATAAATAAAAACTAATCGTTATAGACATTTATATATATGTACATACATATCTCCGCGCCAAGTCACTTATAATGTGGGCAAAGAGAATCGCATGCCAATTATCTGTACAGTCTAGCCATATTCCTTCAACACGATAGCTCGACTTATATAAAACATTATTTCGTTAAAGGGTGTTTAGCTAAAGTATTTGAACCTCTTGCCATGTTGACTGTTCACGCGTCAGTTGGAGCGCGCCGTAATGTAATTCCCGCCGCCGCATGCAATCAGTAGCTTAACACTACGTAAACAGGTTACGCACGGCGCGGTGCGCGTCTCGGAGGCTGCCTGCGGGCGACCACGGCGCCCCCTCTGATTGCGATTTTTATTACCAAGCAGCGCACTTCTATAAATATTTTCATTCCGTGCCTTAAAAATTATCTTTGTGGTATTTCTAAGAGGTATTATTATTGAGGTTTTTAAAATCTCGGTAGTACGGAGCCTGAGTTTGTGCCCGGTGTATAGGAATAGGTTCACCGTAGATGTCACTTTTCTAAGATCTCGGTAGAACTGAGCCAGGATTTGCGCCCAGTGTATGGAAATAAGCTCACCTTCTTTTCCACGGTGAGATATAAAACGTAGCTGTCGAATCTTAGGAATGTGCTACATTTCTCTGTCTACATACAATCTGCATACAAGTTTCATGTCATGTTACTTTAAGAAATACAAAGTAACACAATACTCGTACCAACAGGTAAATGCAAAGCGTAAAAATCGAAGGCGATCGCCAAAATAAGGCATGTAATCAACCGTCACTTGATATTCTGACTTGGAATATTCCTGGGTGAGTATAATGAAAAATTGGCATCGGGCACGGTCATCCCTCTTGCAGTTTTTTCTCGTGATGTAACATTGCCAAGTACTCTCATATAACTTACACGCTACTTTGCTACGTACGCTCATTTGCCATATTTGTAATTTCACAATAGAAGGAGAGTAAAAAGACAGTAAATAGTAATTGATATTCTTAAAGATATATTATCGAAGTTATACCTTATTGTTGGTAAAATTGAGGTTGGGCTTAGACTGCAATGTTGCCAGCGCTGTATTAAATTTAACTCAGTTAAGTTTCCGTTTTGAAGGGTACGCAAAGTTAGGAGGCATTCATCCTTAGTTATCAAGAGACGCAATGTGTATGTAGCATTTCGCTTGCTTACGAAATTGAATGCAAATATCTAACGTGACTACTTAACTGAAGTTAAGCAAATTTTGTACTGAATATTCTCCATATAAACTATTTTAAATGGATGAAGAATTTGTTACGCTTAAACAATTTCAAACAACTTATACTTAAATAGTTTAATATTCTTATAGTTACGCTTAAATAATTTAAAATTATTTACGCTTGAACAATTTGAAATCATTTCGCCTAAACAACTTAATATTAAGTTTAAATATCTTAAAAACGATTTATCCACAGTTAACAAAGTATCGGTATGAATATTTCATTTATACTTGGATTTTAAAATGACCTGCAATTTTAGAGTTTAAAACAATAAATTATTTCTACCAGGCTTCCGAGTTACGCGTAGAAAATTTCTGAATGCGAATGCATGTTTCAGAGTCCCAAGGGAACTACTGTAGCGTATAAAAATTGTTCCACAAACACTGAGGTAAATCGTCGTTATTATAACACAAAACAAATGTTACCTTCGCACAAAAAAGCAGTTTTTGTTATTTTAAATAATCTCATATTTGCGCCAACTGAGTCCGTTTTTATAATAATATTATTTGGCAGTGTCCTTAAACATTCGCCAAAAAATATATAGGTACATGTGTATTGTATTATATATACATATAAATATTTACAATTTTTACACGATATATTAAATATAAACTGGAAGACATCTAAGTATTAGTAAAAACATAATGAGAAACTTAAATGAGTTAACCTATTTTTATTTTTTGGTTATAAATGTTATAATATATTAATGTCTATATTTATACATGTATATGTTATATATATACATGTTGTACATACAATATAAACATACATGTAGAACATACGAATTGGAGCACCACTAAAAATACACTGTGCAGTCAGAGGAAGTCGTTATCGAAGACCGATTGAAGGCATTTACAATCTCATTAAGTCGTAATTTGATTGTTTTGGGCTTTCAGCGCCATTCGTTCGAAAAGCAAAGTTGTCTATAAATGTTTTCGGTAAGAGAAAAAATATCTTCGAATCGTATTTGAACTTTCGCCAACGGTCTCAATTAAAAAGCTTCGCGACCCGTTTAAAACGAAAAAATCGATACCCAATGGAGTTTCTTCTCACGAATAATTCAATTATGCTAAATTCGTTTGATTTTTCTTTTCGTTTTCGTTATCTGTAGGTTTTCCTAAATGAAATTAATACCCGAAAAGAGGCAAGATAACAATTTGTTATCTGTAACCGCTCGAAAGGAAATTAAAATTAACAAAAGCCAATCACGCGGAAATATTAAAATGTTTACTATTGTCTTATTAATTTATGTTTTAATATTTGTTTGTTATTCTCTCAGTTATATTATTATTAATTTGTTATGTTTCTATAATTTCTTGTTACAGTTTAAATATATTAATATAATATTTCGTATTAGATCATCTAAACATTTTGAAAATGTCCTTTTTCTAGTCAGATTATAGTTGATTTGTTATCATACGTTTAATATGAGAAAAAAATATGTAGCCTTGGATATATTTTTCATAACATAATGCTGAGTATAAGTGACTTAAATATCACGTGTGAAATGTCTATCAATCATGTTGTTGGAGAAAATTTAATTGAACAAGCGCGAACAGTTACCGCATCAATCATTCCGCGCAGCATCTGCATCCGAATATTAAGTAGCTCTACATATTAACGTACACACTAGTACACTATTACTATTTTTAAATGAGATAATTGAGTTTTTTAAACAAAACACATTATGCTAATAATTAAAAAAAAAACCTTGTTTTACACTCTACGTGAGTTCACTTAGCCGCTATGTTATATATTTATTGTAATGTACATAATGAGATTGAGAAACAATAAATTATACTAGAAATTATCTATGCAAATCTGGGGCTTGTTCATTGAACAGATTTGATAAATACTGTGATACGATAAATACAACTATTCTATTTAAGTTATGCAAGTTCTCTTCTATAATCATTATTTGTTTGTAGTACTATAAATTGATATTATACAATTATTTAAATATTTATGTAACGTTACGTTTACGTCCCACTATGGAATAGGTGGTGAGCCTATTTCCATGCATCGGGCACATATCCAGACTCCGAACCACTGCCAGAAAATCTAAATTAGGAATTTTTTGTAGTGTACGACCCGGGAATCGAACCTGGGACCTTCCGATTGGCAGTCGCACTTGCAACCAACACGACCAACGAGGCAGTCATATATTATTATTATTTAAATATTTATATTGCGCATAATGTTTATATCATACTAGCTAATATCTTTCTATAGTCGTTATATGTTTGTAGCGAAATTTACAAATAGTTTTATTTTAAAGACATTTTAAGACGTCAAGTCCAATTTCTTTACCAACTAGGTCACTCAGCGAAAGATAAATGCAGAAGAAGCTTATTTGCCATTTAACACATTTGCCATTTAATGCCTCTCTGCATAATCGGTAAAGACATAGCGTACTTATGTAACATTTTTGACGGAAAGAGATTTTTAGATCTCATTGAAACATTTAAAAGTTTCTAAAATCGAATCCCGAAAAAAAATTACAATGTTAATACAGTAGGAAGAGGTTATCTCCATACTTCTTTCGCTATTTTTTTAATTAGATTTCTTCAGTCGGAAATTGTACAAAATTTTCGCCTCTATGACAAAAAGTATCATATTGAAGACTGTTGTCTATTTAATATAACACGAGAAGATAAAAAAAAATTGGCTAGGGAATGTACTACACTCCTCTTGCTATCCCTTCAGAGATGATAGGCGTGATGTTACGTTAACAGCCCTTCTAACGGTATGATAAAGCACGAACGGCAGTTTTAAACACGCACATTTATCATTTGAATTATCAATAAATTACATTGCCATCGAAATCACCCGTCGATATCCAACAGCGATATTAACGAGCGAGATATTTCGAATTCGACTTGCAAACGGATCGTCACTTCGGTCTGATATATTGTGAACATTTAGGGAAACGTTACCCTTTTTTGCTATCGGTCCCTTGTTCCCTTATCACCATGTGACAGTGGGTCGGCTCACTCCCGTTACTGTGCCCTCATTACAATCAAAGACCATTTAATAAACGTTTCCACGATATTGCCAATAAATGGGCAGATTTTCTTTTATTATTATCACTCTTGTATTGAGTAAGGAGTTATATTTGACAGGTTCGTATTATCGAAAATAACTTTGACAACTGTTAGTTGATAGCTTTAGCGAACGCGTTAGCTCTACGGTTAGGTATCTTTCAAAAGAATTACCAATTGAAAGTATTAATAATTGTAGAATAATATAGCAAACGATGTGAGTCGCCTTGTGGGCTCCATGCTAGAATTATTGGTAGGCGCTAACCAAATTGTCTCGTTTTCAGATATTCAATCAATGAGTAAACATAATAATAACATAGTCTTCTATACACATAAATAAAATTGGAGTGTCCGTTTGTAATATTAAAATAACCGCTTTTTACTAAATGCATATGTTTGTATACACGGTACATATACCAAAATATGATTTTTTACAATTTTTGTCTGTCTGTCTGTTTGTTCAAAAAGTTTTGACAACCATGCGAACGAAGTCACAGGCATAGCTAGTCATATATAAAAATCGATACACATTGCAAATAGAAGGCGATTTTATCACTTATAGCGATTTAGTAGAGACTAAACAGTTTTAATGTAGAAAGCTGATAGAAAAAAAAAGAACGGCAATACAGAAGATAAAACCTCACGTTATTATTATTGCTTATCGAAGTTTCTATTTCAGTGTTTGGTGATAGATATACAAACCAGATGATGAAAATTTTGTACATGTTTCAAAACATTGTGGACTCTTGTGGCGTTTGCTCAAGTCCAGAGACGACAAATACTATTTACTGTTAGCCGGCAGATCTGTCGTCATTCTAGGTTAAATGTATAAAAAAACCTAATCTCTGCCAACTGTTTTAATATACCTATAGGTATGCTTATATTGATCATAAGTGTATCTATGTGTACACGTGTATACATTAAAATAAGCTATATTCGACTACGACATAATCGTACTATGATCCAGAGTTGCCCTTGTACTGTATAGTTTTAGATGTTACATAAAAACAAATAAATAGAATAACACGTGAGTGATGTTGTTTAGAACATCTTATTTCAAATACGCATTCAGTGGAAAGAGAGATGATTAAAAAACTTATAAATCCCACCCCCGCCGCCCCCCCCGCAGTCCGCACAACATGTTCACGTGTAATATTTTTTGCAGCCCGCAACCCCAACTTTCTTGCTACCCGCTGGCAATATTCAAGTCATCGTTATTCTGACGAACCACCGTTCAGCCGGAAAATACCCATTTGAAGTTTTGTTTGGCTTCGATAACTGATATTAATATAATGTTTCCTTTCTAAGACGATCCGTCAGCAGCAGGCTGCTTGATTTCAAGTCGTTCCAATTTGTTTACATCAAATAATTGTGTTCATTTGTACATAAAATTATATATCTTCCCGTCAGGTCGCCTGCACATTTAAATAATACTAGTGGCCCAGCAGCGATCGAAATTAGATCGGAAATCATAAAAAATCGGTTTGAGTGTTGTCTAAGTTCTCATGTCAAAGACTACGCTTATATGAATCTTTCTTCTGTGCTACTTATTGACAACAATCATTATTGACGTCTTATTGATGTCTCATATCTGACATTGACATTAAATA
>DWFT01000717.1:0-10889 GCA_018246795.1 Microceris patrobas patrobas
CTGCAATCTTTTTTAAATTTGTTTTTAATAATGCAATACTTAACCGTACGTAAAATTTGCAGAGGTTACGAAACTTGAATTATATATATATATAATATATATATATGAAGGTATATATGTGAAGTACGATACAATACGATGAAATAAAAATATATAAAACCAAATAATAGTAATCAATTTAAAAAATGGTAATTTTTCGTGTCAGAGTCAGAGAGTTTCTTAGTACCTAAGGTCCGAGTATGAATTAAAAAATATTTTGTCTTACTTTTACGGTGGTTTTGCTGTTATCTTAGCTCGCAGGTAAATCAAATTCATTATCTTACGATCCACAGGGCACTCGACATTTTCCTCATTGTTTTTCGAATTTAGGCCACCATGAATCGGTAGTGTTTTGATAAATGTACATAACTACTACAAAGGGGTTATAATGGTATTGTAGTATTGTAGAACTGCAGATGGCCATTCAACTTACATTTTCTACTGATGCATAAATCGAGGTCGAGTGGTTGCATGCGCTACTGCCAATTCGAAGATCCTGGGTTGGAATCCTGTGTCGGGTACTAATGGATTTTTCTGATTTACAATTTATAGTAGTGGCTCGGAGTCTGGATCTGTGCCAGGTGTATGGTAATAGGCTCACCACTTGTTCATTGGGATATAAACGTAACTGGTGAAACGCCGCAGTGCACTACACTCCTTTGCCTACCCCTTCGGGGATTACAGGAGCGATGTTACGTTTATTACATAAATTTAAATACTTTCGGGTACTATTGGATTTTTCTGACAAAGTCGAAACGGACAATACTATAATTACCGCTGATGGACATAGGCGTACTCCAATGAACGCTATCACCTGCTCTCCTCGGCTCGACAAATAATGTCAGTTAACTGTGATCTTGATTAATGTTTCTAATAATTCTATTTTCGCTTTTTACTCATCCATTATCAGGCTTGCACGACCTCAAATTAGCTATAAACATACTAAGAAACCGGCAGTCTTGCTGCCAAACATTTAATTCTTTGACTTATAGCGAATCGTGCACTGTGTGACTCCGATCTTATTTGATGTTTACGGAAAATTTTCAATATCCGGTGGTTTGATCGTGTGTGTAGTCTCGGAGTGCGGCGAAAAGACCTTGTGGTTGGTAGAAACGCTTACTTGATGCGGCGACAACTTCGGTAGTGCGGACACGTGTTCCGAAATGGAGAAGCACGGCGAAGTGCGTCTTTTAATCAGAAAAATGGGGCAAACTAAGCGGTCAACTCGTCAGATATAAAGATGTGCTGAAGCGGCAGACGCAAAAGTGGTCTATAGGGACTTCAAATTTGGAGTTACAGGCCACCAACCGAAATGAGTGGAGAAACTTTTGTAACATTAAATTCGTCGATTTTGAGGTTTTGAAGCATTTCGACCTGGGAGCCAACCACAATGAACTGAAATCTCGTCTACCTGCGCATATTAATTATAGGTATGAAAGTGGTATGCTAAGAAGCCCGTAGGGCTCAACAATTTTCAGGAACAAGATCGGGTAAATAGCTAGGTATAGCCCAAATCAGCTGGACCTCGACTACTAATATATTATGTAAATTATAAATTATTCAGTACTAGATATGTAAAATTTACAGGAATGTTTTATGGTCATTAATTGATTTTTTTATTTATAAATACAGAATTAATTGATACCGTTCTAAAGTAAGCGCGGTTTGAAAAATAAAATACATAAATCTAGGCCATGTCGCAATCGTTTCGGTAGATTTGCCCAACTTGCCGTGCAATTTCATTCTTAATGCCATCAGCAGTGTGCTAGTCGGTTTTGCAACGGAGACTCGACTTGGGAAATTAGTAAATGAGAAAAGTTACCTGATTCCACGATAACTTTGTCTACTAGTGTAGGAAAACTGCAATGTTACATTGTTCCTTGTTTGGTTAAGACGGTTGATCTATTAAGTTCATAGGTGATGTTCGAATAAGAAGATAAAATTTACTTGTACATATACACATAAATGTATGTATATCATAGGTATATGCGCAAGCTGACGATAGGGCGCGATGGCGCTCATTGGGAGAGGTCTAATATGTTTAGTAGTGGATTGAGATAGACATGATGATGATATATGCATACGTCATCATCATCATCATCATCATCATCAGCCTATCTTAGTCCTCTGATGGACATATGGCCCCCCAAAAGGGGATTTATGTCCGTAATCTCCACGCTGGGCATGCGGGTTGGAGATCGCAGGGCACAGCTTTTCGCACCGCCGACGTTACTGCCTGTCGGCGGTCAGGGCATTTAACCGTGCCTATTTAGGCTGTGCTATACCGCAATCAGCCGGTCGCCACAGCCTCGTATGTTATAGCAGGGTGCACCACGTGCAGGTGAGGTTGCCTTGAGCTCCTGGGATGGTGGTTGGAACCCCTTACACCCTCTTATGCATACGTGTAAGTATTTAAACACATAACTTCTGTTAGTACTCGTACCTTATGAATGGAATAGTTTCTATTAAACACATAAAAACGTTTGAAAATATTTGTGCTATCTCATGAAATATATGTAACCAGCACTTACGACTATGTGTGGTATTAAAAGTAGTAGGCCATAATTATAGCTCTATTGAGGAAACCAAAGTGCGCAGATATTTAATAAAATAAGAACTCTGTGAATTTGTTTTTAAAAAGGTTTTCCGAATATTTACTCACGCTATGAATGTTTTTGCTATGTAGGTACGTATTTTTTTTGAAATCACTACACATTCTGAACCAAATAATCCGTCACGTTGCTTGAAAAACATTTTTCGACCAGAGAGAATCTGCGAGTGAAAATTTCGGTTGCTCTTTGGGAATGTATGTATATTTGATTTTGAATTTCAATTTCTATTTGAACAATGCGGTGTCGAATTTTAAATATTTGTTTTTTAGATAGTTAAACACAAATTTGCCTCGACGGTCGAGTGTTTACAAGCGCGACTGTTGATCAAGAGGTCCTAGGTTCGATCCCCGGATCCAGATCTCATTGTGATCAGATTGTGCTCAGTCTACGGCACTTGGCTCGACACTTATACCATGAAGGAATGGATAACGTACGAGTAACTGGTGACCCTCGGAATGTCCTGCGCTCCTCTGCCTATCTCTTCTGAGAGATACAGACGTGATGTTAGATTTGTTACATTACGCTCATGCATCTATATACTTTTTGTAAGAGCTTTTTCATAATGATAGGTATTTTTGTTCTTGAAACTTTACCTACCTGAAATACGACATTTGCTGTACTTTTCCTATGTATGTCTATACATATTTGTGTCTTTTTAATTCAAGTATTTTAATAGGTGATTTTTAATTTTTAACCGAAGATTTCAATTTAAGATTAGCTTTATGTCACAACACAGTTTTAGTGTTAGGCACTCGCTCCACGCGTGGTTTATAGCGAATGCTTTGCTGTATACTGGTATATTGCTGGCAAGTAAATGAGTGGAGTGTCATAAAACAGCTAGCTTTACGCTCTGCAAATGCAATGGCCGTTTAACGACTTAAGTATACAGCGTGAATGAGAGTTTTCAAGTGAAATCGGGTGTGGAGTGGTTAGTTTGATATTGCTGTTAAAATAATTCTGATGGGGAATGGTTTAAAAGTTAATTGAAATTGTGGAAGGATTTTTATATAACAAATATTAATCGAACTATATGTATATAAAATAATCAAAAAATAAGTAGGTATACCTGTATGTAGATATTGATCCGTATATACCTAATACACGTCGAGATTTTCGTTATTAGATATTATTTGGTATAGGTTAGAAAAAAAATTCATCTTTTATAAGAAATTTGTATGTGTTGTAAAATTGTAAATGAATTTTTCACTAATAAATAGGTATAAGACGTCTTTTATGTCCACTGGTGTTCTCTCACCGTAAGAGGGACCGTCACAAAGGAGCTCTTGTGCAAATTGGCAATACAGATTAGTAACGGTCTCTGTTTAGAGAACGTGTAAAACGCCCTTTAAGCCGATAAGCTCCAACGATGGTTATATAACGATAACAGGCGGAACTAACTGTGTACTGTACCCTTTCAAGCATCGACGTTCTTAATAATTCTCCACAAGCTAACAATTACAGTACCGGGAGGCTTCAGATCGTTTGTGATCTGCTATCGCCCCGGGGCTATAGTCGCTTCATGAAATATAATGGGACAACAAAAACAAATTAAACGTAAAAAGTAACACATCTGCGTATTGGAGTAGCAAAAGTTACGTTATTTACCTTCGAATTGTAGTTTGTATACGGTGGACAATCTTTCACATAGTTTGAACGATGGTTCTAAAATAATTTGTGTTGTGTTTTAGTTCTGTACGATATCGAATAAGTACAGTTATTTTTCGCTCTCGTAGATGCGATGCGAACTTTGAGTAAAAAATGTTATAATTTTCCTATTGCCACAAATGCATTTTATAAACTTCACGGGTTAGGTATGCTTCTTATTTATTGTTTTTTTGGCCTGGAAAAAAAATAAGGCGGAAGGTTTTTCATGATTGCTTTGCGACGTTTATTTTATAAATAATTATATAACCTTTTACTATGATATCTAATATTATTTGATACGGTTCTGTTCATGGAATTAAAAAGGTAGACTGGATGAACGCTAATTGAACGTCCATTAGAGAACATTACTCTATGGAATATTCAAGAATAAAGAGTGATATAATTAATTTACTCTGGAACAAAAAAAACTATTTGAAATCATTACAATTTAGTTATTTAAGAAAACTGCACTTGTAGCTACATATTACAACGACGGGCTTTTTATACTCGTACATAAAGATTGAATCGAGTGCTTAAATACGCGTCTGTCAAGGCGGAAGTGTAGTGCTAAACGGAAATCGACGTCGTGTGAGTTAGTGCATGTACTCGTATTTTTAAAATAAACGACGCTTACAATATCACTGGGGAATGTTGTCATGGATTTAATTAAAAAGGCATAAGCCTAGCCGTTGCGAATATTGAAAGGTCATGAAAATATTGAATAAAATTGCAAATTTAGAACAACAGAGGTGTGAATAAAATTAACGTAAAATATTTTTATAAACCTGAGTTGCCCTGTTTGAAAGTAATTTCATTTAATTATGGCACGCTGTATAGAGGTTTCAGTACCCGCCTCATTATCCGTACACGATTAATGGCGGGAGAAAATAAAAAAAAGAATGTTTCCCCGAGTACATTTTAGATCATGAGGTAATTATTACAAAAATTAATAAAACGCTGTCTAATTAAAATTTTTGTTCTTCGAATATTTTATTATTTTATAATGTTTACTTTATGTTTAGCTCTCAGCTCTGTAACAATAACAAATAAATTTTCTTTGAAACTTGATGCTTTTGTTATTATGAACTTCCGTCAGAGACCTTCGAGGAGTATTAAAAACGAAGTTTAGACATTGCGAGCCATCACATCAAATGCTTGCTCACACAAAGTATTGTATTTAACATAAAGGTCATTAAAACGTTAGTTCTCTAAAGGTTTCACGAAGTTACTGAGCTTTGCAGCCTACAAACGGTTCAGAACAGAGCAAGTTCTGAATTCAAATGTGAGTTTGCTACACGCTCACTACTATATAGACTTCCATTCAAATTATTGTAGCTGACAAAAGGAATTTACATTCAGGGTAGGTTAATACCGTTTTAAGCTGCGTGGGAAATGGCCAGAAGGTCCTGTAATCAGAAACACATGATACTGTTTGAGTGCGGTGTTCGTCGATAGGTGCTGAGCCTAATTCGAATCAAACAACGCACGAATATTGCAGTGTGCCTGTGTGAGTACAAAGGCGAAGGAAAAAAATAATTGTTTACGTAATTAAATGAAAAATTGAAATTTCAGCAAAATTTCCATAAAGATTTTACAAATCAAAGTATCAAAGTTGTATCAATGTTTCCAATAGTGTTATGTTCAAGGTATACAATTTAGCGTTCAATATTTTCTGATAAATCATTTCTCCATTAACCGCAGTCGTTAAGTAATATCCTGTTAGCATTAGGCACATGTATGCGGTTTAATTAAGTGGAGCAATGATTAGAGCCTTTGTGTTATTGTTTTAAGCGGTTGTTCATTGACTGAAGGTGTTACATTACTTTCATCGGGTGAATTATTTAATGTAATATTGTGGAATTAATCACATTTTAATGAAAATATTAATGGTATATAAGTTATTAATATTATTGCATTATCATGATAGGTCTTTTATGGGGTAGGTAGATAGCACCAAATCTCAAATATACTGATTGTCCTAATCGAACTGTCATGCTTATTCCACAGACATCACTTTTTTATACTCGTACTTCTGACGCCCCATCATTTCCCATACTCTCATTATTATACAGCAATTAAAGTACACAATTTGGGTCCGAAATAAAATTTGAATACCTATGTGGGAAATAAAACACAAAGCAAATTGCGAACTCAAAATGGAGGTACCTACACACAAAAAAACCATAGGTCCGGGGCAACGAGTTTCAAACGGCCCATTTTTTAAGAGCCGTCCATTACGTCAATAGAAATCTATGTTGCCTTATCGCAGCAACCGCGTCCCCTTCCCAACAATTTATTATCGAATATTTGAGTACACGTGTGCATTCCATATGTGTGAGTTAAACAACAAATATTTCGTTCGAAGTTTTCGCGCACAGTTCTGTTTCAGTTTTCTTTGAATCATTTTAATCCACTATTATTGTAACAAATATTCAAATATTGTTGCTAATACATTAATAATTTCTTTTATTCCATTTATGTTACTACTATATTTATAAAATACAGCCGTTTTGATCTGCAAACATATTCTAGATAGTACTCTTTTTGTCTCAAGTCATCGATCACTCTGTAATCGACGTCGGAAAGTACTCGATGCGATTACAGCACCTGCGTCTCTAAAAATTAGGTAAGTTATGGCCTAAAAAGGGAACAAGGTAATTAAGACAGTCTTGTTACAATGTTTGTCATAAAAATAAAGTCGTGATAAAAAACTCTACTTGAGTCACAATTATATTTACACATACACACAGACACACATCTACATACGCACGCGCACACATACACCCCCCTCCACACACGCACGCAGATACACACGCACACACACACAGTCGTCGTCTACTGCTGGACATAGGCCTTTCCAATTGCATGCCATTGAGCTCGATCTTCTCCTCTACGCTCTACGCATCCAACCACATGTAGCTACTTTGCGTATATCGTCACACCACCTAGCTGGAGAGCGTCCTGTGCTACGTTTGCCCAGTCGCGGTTTGCACTCCTGAACACGTGTGTTCTAGCGGCTATAGGTTCTGCTGCCACTTCAGATGGCTAATACTTTGGACTAACCTCAGAGTCTGCTTGAGGGATAGAATCTCTGAGGCATCTCTGCCCAGCATAGCTCTCTCCATAGCTTGCAAAACGCCTATAAATAGGTGAACCGGTCGCACCGTCAGTGTCCATGTCTCAGCTTTGTATGTCATAAGAGGTAGGAAGCACCAATATATGTATGTATTTAGGTAAGTCCTCATATGTGTGAGAATGTCAATTAATTAATGTTGCTAAATAGTTAATGTTCTTATCAATTAATGTTTTTATGTTATTAGTTAATGTTTTGTAGTTTTAATCAATATAATATATTTAAATAAATAAATAATTCAAACGATCGTGATATGAAATAAGCGCTACGAATAATGCTGTGCTACGAGAACTTGCTACGGAAATCACAATAGCTACGTTCATAAGTTGTTCTCTACGAATTTAACACCCAAATAATTTTCAAATATTCTTTCATCGTCTGCGCCAGGCACTTATCTCATTAAAATCGGATCATCGGTTTGACGTAAAAGCGTGATAGACAGAGTTGGAATTACATTCTTAATTTTAATATGGACCAAAATGTTCTACCTTTAATAATGATTAGTCGACTTGTATAATTTTAGGTGCTCTAATTATTTCGCGGATTGCTTCATACAGGGCGAATTTTTATCTAAGAATTTGTATTTCCTCATTTAATTTCGTATGTACTTCAGAATACTATAATCTGTTTAATATCAATACTTTAATACCTGTATTCAACTTAAAACAAAATGCGCAAAAACTATTTAAACAATAAAATATTCATGAAAAAGTAGGCACATTTAAAATTTATGCGTGATTTTTTAAAGATAACTAACAGTGCCTACATAATATTCCATTCCGTTCCGGTCCTCCTTTGTGTTGGTTGATAACTATTGATGGAGAGAAAATTTAAACATAAAAAGCCTCAATGAAACTCTAGTATCGAAGAGAATCAAAGCAACAGTTTTTGCTGGTGTGGGAGTTGAGCGGAAGGAGGCGGCGGCCGCCCAGTGGGTGCCGCGAATCATTACCGTTAGGACGCTTGTAACCGTTTCCACCTTGATACCGCGAAATTTGAAATGTTGGGCGTTCTACTAATTTTTTTCATGTCCCTTAAAATATACCTTTAATTATTATTATGCCTTCGTATATATAATATTTTTCTCGGAGTGGAGCACCTCATGATCCCGAATTTTTATTTTTAATTAGTCTCATGTTTTTTTAAATGTTTTATTCAGTGTTACTTAATGCTTATTGTTAGCAACATTTGTGTTAAAAAATATCATTCTCTTATATAAATTAATGTGTTGATGTAGTGGACGTACAGTGCTTTGGATGTGTGTGGAGTTGTGTTGTAAGAAAAGGAATGCGGCGCCAGGTGAGTTTTAATAACATAATCTGATTATTTAGAATGTTATTATTTTTTTTCATTGCCAAGTCCTTTTATATTTCAAATTACATCATTAAAAATTAACGAGCAAAACTAAAAATATGAAAAGTGAAAAATCATAACGCTGTGAAAGAAATTTTAATTGTGGACATTTTATTTACGATGAAAGCAGAAAAATATGTTTCGGCGACGCCCTTCACCTCAAGGAATAAAGTGATTTCTCAAATATAATACAATTAGCTTTCCTCAACTTTTGTGGAGATTTTATTTACTTGTCCACGACTAAACATAAATATTAAATATCCCGAATTTCCCAACAACATTGCATGTAATATTACTACCAGATATTAACCTCTTAAAGATCTGATAAAATAGCGTTCTAGCAATTATAATAAAAATGTATCTAATACATTGGAAATAGAAGAGCATATAACACAATACGTACTTAAGCGTCCAAGCAAATGTATGCATGGATTCGTTTCTTATAAAACGATTCGACCAAATTTGAAGTCAAAATAAAATTCTTCTGATTCTACTCGTTATTGTAAGCCAATTTCAAACGAGTACAATACTCTTACAAAAAGCTTACTTAAAAAGCAAAACGTGCTCTATAGGACCTCTGCTCGCAGTGAAAGCATTTCTGGTTGATAAGCTTATAACACGAAACCGAAATAAAATGTTAAGAAGAGGGTTGAAATGTTCATTCAGCGAATTTACTTAAACGTAAACGCAAATTGCATACATATAAACCCTTTAAAATATGAGTAAAGACTAGGTAAATATTTCACAGATAGATATTTTTAAGGATGAAAAGAAAAAAGAAATAATAAATTTTCTACAAACTACAGTTGTTTGTTCGTAACGATTCAAGATTAATTATAACGAAAATTACTAGCGCGAAAATAGCAGTTCCGGCTTACAAGGTTTGATAATATCATCACCGGCACGCAAGTGAAATCAATTTAGAATTTGTAACACTTGTGTACACTTGAAAAAAGTGGGTTCTAATTTATTTCAGAGTTACAGCTCAAAGACGCCCCACCCATGAGAGTGACGCCCTCTTGATCATATCCTCTGAAGTATATACAGTGACGTTACTATAGCAGTCGATTCAGTCGATTGTATCGCATCATTTAATGGTCATTGAACATTGCATTGCCTATCATAATCTACTAAAACACTTGTTACATTATAGCCAAGAGTGGACAAACTGCGAATTATTTTGTTTAAAGATTATATTAATCAAATATTTTTAGGAACTTAAATGATATAATTATTGTACTCGCCTGACATGCACAAATAATTAGTTTTCATGACAATATTTACGCAATACACAAGTGTGGTGTTTGTACCACAGATACCAAAACATCCGTTATGGGCTATTCTATATGATAATCGAAGTAAAAGCAATACCTACCAACTTGGAATGTGTTAGATAATGACAGCAATTAATTCGCTTATAAAGGGACGAGCGAATATAGAATCACATTAAGATCCATATGTATAATAACGTTAAGAAAGAATCCGACAAACGACGATTTTATCAAAATTTGATGATATCCATAAAAATAAGGCGCATAGATGATAGAGCATATTATAAAAAGGGTGGACTAAAGAAATTAATATTGACTTTTTAAAACCGATGTTTAAAGCCTATTAGTATTGTTGCCACAAAAAAGCCAAAAGCGGTAATTAAGGCAGGAACCACTGAAGTCAATTAAAAAAGAGACAGTTAATCGAAGCAAACCAAATCGACTTTTGAGTTGCGTCGTTGCCTTTAGACCTTACAGGCTTAGCATTACTTTCATTAACTACAATGTAACGAAATCCCTTAGTGATGATCGCTAAATGATTATAAAGCAGTTATAATTTCCGAAAGCCTCACTAAATATGTGGGATTTTGAGCATGGCTAAGACCAATGTACTGGTTCGTATATGTCCTTTTTTACAACACCGCTACCCGTAATTACAAATTTACATTTACATTGCCCGTAAAAGCACTGATATTTTTTTAATGTTTTAATCTGTAATCTTAATATATAAAAATGAATGTTTGTCTGTATGTATTTTGTTTGTATGTATTTTTCCACGGAGAAGGTTTGTATAATATGCTCATTGATGCCACTCGCCACCTGGTGGCGCTGCAGAGT
>DWFT01000718.1:0-10888 GCA_018246795.1 Microceris patrobas patrobas
AACGTAAAATCTTACATACACGCAAAATAGCGCAAGAAAAATGTGACATTCAAAATATTTGGTAAAGCGGGTGTGATCAATAAACTAGTTATTATTTTTGTATTGTGTAGGAGTTATGCTCCAGAATATCTTTCATTTGGAACTGAGCCAAAGCCTCTTGCATGCGGAGCACCTTGGCAATTTGGGGTTTTGATGCAAACATATTTTCCTATAATTTAATGGATCCAAAAATAAAACTAGTTTTCAAATTTCAAATTTTGTTGTAAGCTACTAAAATTCACACATTCATTATAACTAGATATTCACAAAACTATCCGACATAGAATAATCAGTTCTAATGTTAAAATATGTCAGTTCGTTCGATTCTGTATCTGTCAAAAATTAACACAGAACTGAAAATTTATTTTAGATTTCTTATAACTACAATAAAATTGATAATTAAATACGATTATTACAAATCTGTCAGTTTAAGTAACAGGTAATTTTCACTCCCTCGTTCACCTTGAAGGTCAATCATTAAGCGAATGATATTTTCTGCGTGGTGAAAGCAATGAAAGAGCAATGTACGTAGCATAATAATTATGTTATTATCATTTTTGTGCAAAGTTTAATTCATTTATAAATTAAAATTATTTTTTTTATCCCTATATTATATTAACAACTGACCTACGCATATAAAATATTATTTAAATAAAATCATAAAAAATCATAAATCATATAATGTTTATGGCAACGTTTGGCAATAATAAATAATAAAAGCCACTAGACGAAACACGCCCTAATGAGGGCAGAATGTATGTTTAACCTAGAAAATAATAAATTTCTTACAGGGCCCGTTCAATCAGCAATAAATTACGCCAATCGAGATAAAGATAGTAATCGGGTCAGACGCTTAAACTGTTCGTAATTATTTTTCTTCCGGTAACTCCAGTGATTCATGGAGTCGCCGATCCAGGTTTTCGATTATTCGGTCTATTTTAATATTAACACAGTCCAAAGAGTGCACAATACAGTTACGAAAAGAATACGGGCAGTTACGCTTTAAATGTTTCGATACAATGGAAAATCGTGTAACTCAGTTTAGTTTTGTGCTTCACTAGGTATTCAAAAATGTATTTTTTAATCGAGTATAATATACAGACTGCGATAAAACGATTCTTTTACAAGTTCGACTTTATTAAATGTTCTTCTTTTACATATTAAACGAACATCAAGCACCGATGTAGAAAGAGGATATTATATAGATTATTGATGTCCAACGGAATAAATTTAAAGCATATTGAATTTTCATCTGCGATTCATTACTTTAACTGTGCACTACGGATATTGAGTCTTCTTGGTGTTAAAAGGCAATTCCATGGACGCCACAAAGGACTAGACAAGAGATCAGAGGTTTAATTCAAAACATTTGACTAATGGGGTGTTACTTGCGATATTAAGCAACCTTTAATGTCAGAAGGAGTGGATTTAAAAGTCATGACACATTATACTACAGATATGTCACTACACTGCAATATCTTCACAGAGTGTCCGTAACATTAATTTTCTGCTAAGAAAAGCAAGCGCAAAGAGAGCTCCCCGTCAAAGCCGGCAACGCATTGTCCATTCCTTGGGTGTTGCGAATGACTATAGTCGACGCCGACCACTTAATATTAGGTGACTCGTCTGCCTGTTTGCTGCGATAAATATCTAAAAAAACTAACTCATTCGTTTGAAACATCGCTGAATGCATTTTATATTGATGACAATGAGATGGTACCATGATACCTTAATAAAGGTGAAATTATAAACTGATATGGTGACATTACTTTTAGCATTAAATCTAGGACAGTTATTATCATTGTGCTTTAACATCTCATATTTTTAATTATTTGTAATACTTCAGTAATAATCGTCTTTTATTGGTTTTCCTGTTATGTTGGAATTGCACTGTATTTGGCGTCCGGCGGTTAGACCGAAGTTAGTGTCAAGTGTCTGTCTATCCTAACCGATTACGATTACGCAGATATATCGTATCGGTCTTTTATCGGTCAACAAGATAACAACCCTTGCAGAAGTGCATGTATTTTTCTTTTAATTTTGAGATATTTTATAAAATATTGTTGCAATATCGTTTGAGATTTCTTCGATATTATTTTATTACCTTTTGTAAACAATTCCGATATCGCTAGCATACATAATTATGTAGATGGGTGCTAGAAAAAATGTTGTAACTTCTTAACTTACGTATTTGTTAAAATAATAACTTAATAATCTAATATCCTACTAATAACGCCATCGTAACAGTCAACGACACTGTTGTGGAGGTGTTAACACTTCTGAAACACCTCGAGAGGAGGACAAAAATGTCCATTTAAACCGCGTAGCTTAATGCAATGCAATTCGTTTCTATCCTTCAATAAACCAAGAATAATCTTTTGTTACCAATAATATAGTAATTTCACAAAATAACCTCATTCTAAATATATCACCAAACCTAAGATCATAGGACAAAACAATATACATAGGTACATACATACGAGTATACACTTAGCTTACTTAATCAAAAAAACAGTTCAACTAAAGTTAACAGGAAAGTCAAATTACAGTCACGTGGCCTCTAATGGGATTAAGTCTTGTTAGACATTTGATAACTCACTTTCAAACTGTAGTTTCGTACTCATACATCCCATCCGCTATTTTTTATCACTAAATTAACCTTTACACTAATCTGCCGGCTCAGCGGTTAAAAAAAAATATTATCTACTAAAGCATAGATATATTAGCACTCCTACTGTGGGATTAAAAGAATTAACAAGCTGAAATGACAGTAGGCTGGTCACATCTGTCGCAGGACCGATAAATATGTCCCGAAGTGAAGAACACAACTTGAGACATAGAATAGGACGCCCTCCGGCTAGATAGAGTGACAATATACGCGAAGTAGCAGACAACGGCTGGATGAATAGCTGAACATCGACCTCAGTGACGTGCTAATGCAGAAGCTTAGGTCCAGCAATGGACAAGAACAGGCTGATGATGATTATGGAATTATTACACTCCTGTTTCGTTTTGTAAAAATATGTGTTTTAAAATAATCGAATAGGAAGTTTAGTAGAAGAAATCGAATAATAAAAACAAAGAAGCACATCGGGTCTATAACCTTTGAGATATCTGGCACTCGGTGCTCTCTACCTATCCTGTAATGGACATCACCTGGCAATATAACAATTTTTCTTTTACAAAAAGCTTTTATCAAGCTCTAGAAAATAGATAAAATACAGAAAGCTTTTCAATATGGCATCATATACCTGCACGCATGGTTTTTATGACTTGTATAATAATATATCATTATGTCATCAAAATACGAATTGAAATTTTTACAACATAAAAAAATAATTGATACGCGCCTAAAATCAATGATCAACACTGATCAACCGCGAGACAACATTGTTGTTCGAAACTTAAACAAAAAACTTATTTTCAATAACAATGACTATGTAACAATTCGTTTTAGCGAGTTCTCCGAATCATGGGTTAGTACTTAAATTGTGTGAATTTTTAATCTTATAGCCATATAAATAAGGAAGTATCTATTAATTCGTCTTCATTGATGTATTAAAACAAAAGATTACAATCGTCCAAATCACAAATTTACTAAAAGTTATTGAACTCCTAGAACTACGTTTAAATTATTTTAATTAAGGCATCATAGGGACGTATTGTCATTTATAGTTGTATGATGTTTCTTATTTTAATTATTTTCCAAATAGATTTCATTTTACACTTTTTCCAATACTTATTTATAATATTTAACATTTAACAACAAATTTATACTTTGCAATATTTTGACTATTGTTCATATAGGTGGGGTAAATGAAATTCGATTATTAAAAATAGAATAAGTACATATTTCTAAGATTCCTCATCGAACTTAAATTGAGAATACATACCGTTATTTAACTTAAATGTTACCATATCTCGAAACAGTCACTGTTTCATGTTGCGAAAATAATATTAAAGCTTAACTTTCAATTTTTCTTAAAATATATTAGAGCACTAATTCTTATTTACATCACAGTCATGGAATTAATAATTAACAAATAAGTCAATATATACTTACATAACACCATTACAACGATATATCATATATGATAAAAAAAACAGAACAGAAACATTACTTATTCTGTTAGTAATCGATTTTTTATTACCAAGTATGAATTTGGCAAACTTTTCATTTACATATTAAAAAATTAAAATTAGGATGTTACAGATGTATCTGTCAGTGTTCTCAAGTATAATGTTTTTATATCGGTATATGTTCAACAGCAGACATTTAATAATCTAATTTGTGAATATTTAGCATTTAATATCAAGTCTGGGATTTGTTAGCTAGTTAGAAAAATATTTTTCTTTTAACTGTTCATAGTATCTGCGGCTGTCATGGCTAGTCGAAAACATTTATTTTATATCTGTAGATATTTCTGACAAATAGGACAGCATCAACTGTCAATGTCGGCTTCGCTAAGCTAATAATTGTTTACGTTACGCTTCTAGCGGAAGCAAAAAGACTAGCCGTTATTTACTCTACTAACATTAGTTTGAAATCTTGTTAAAAATACACTTTTAATACTTCATTTACTCTGTCTTTAGATTTCCAAATTCCATTTTCAAATACTATTTCAAACCTAAGCGTGGACACTGACTTTCAAAACAACAGTTATTTTAGGTGTGGCCTACTCCAGTACTTGTTAAACTTTGCTTCCCTCTTTCCTGAAGTGACAAATATATTATAGAATTGAATAAACTTTTTATTAAAAATAACAAGTTGGAGAACATTGTTTTGGGGGAAAATTATTGAGAAGTGTTGAAACAATGCCGGTGTTAGAATCGTGTTGGTCTCCTTGCATCTGGTCTTCCAATGTGAAGACCGGCAGCCGGGCGGTGGCGGCTTACTCTGCTGCTATAAGCCTGGTGCTTATCACCTTCATTGCATACCAAATGGACGGCGGAGATTCTACACAGCTATGGAATCCACTTTTTGAAGCTGACGTGAGGGGTTGTAAGTGTGAATTATTCCTTCTTACCATAGCATCACACTTTTATTTTAGCTATATAAAACATTTTCAATTCAAAACTTACAATCTGTTTGTATCATTGAATTTATTGATATGAGATAACTTTTAAATAAGATGATTTTAAGTATTAGTACCCCACATTTCAGTTAAACTTAATCAACACATTTATTGGACTTAAAACATTAAACAAAATAGAACTCAGAATATAACTTTTTAAGGTAGATCTGTGTTGTAGTAAACTTCCATGTGTCTCATTCCAGCTCTACAAGTATTTGGAATAATTTTCATCATCATTTTGGCGACACTCATTATATCATCGGGACTTATGGTAAGACCTCTATTTTGCTATAATATAAGTAAAAATTTGTAAGACCTTCAGCCCATATCATAACAGCATCTTTTTACTAAGTACCCAATTTTGAGAAAAGTAGACCTGACACATATGTACTAAGAATAAAGTGAAACACCATTATGAATGAATATATGAATTTGACAACATGCAATAATATGTTACATTAAAAACAATATTAATCAAGTATATATAGTTTTGAGTTTGATTTCAGCTTTGCACACATCTCAAAAATGAATTTGGTTATTTATTCATTGTCAGATTTTTATTGTCTATTGATCCTAAAACTATAGGAATTTATGTTTAGGATTTTTAATTGTTAGGTATAAATGCAGTCATTAATTTTGTTTCAATGTTATCAATATGCAGAAATACAGCTTTATACCTGAGCTGAGGTAATATATCCCCATGTTGTGGTTTAAGGTCAGTGCAGATTATCAGCCCAATATACATTTTAAATTTAAATCTTAAAAAAATCTGTCATACCTCCATTATCACATCACGGAAGACTGTGTTTACGCACTTCAGATTCCATGTGAAATAGACAATTGAATGTCTTTGTATTTCTGGTGTATACAACAATTAATTAAACAAGGCAAATATGAATAGGCACTTTTTTAGCCAATTGTACAGTATTCCAAGTTTGCCCTCATTCACAACCAACTGATATCACAGATCAGTAATAATATATTTTTGTATCCCCTATTCTTGCTATCTGTCTTATCTAGCTATTTAGCTTGTGGTTAACAAATTGTAGTTTTTGATGTGTATAGTTTACACCCAGTGGTGTACCCATTAAGAAATTAAGGTCTTCTTAGAGATCTGGTTTAGTTAGAAGTGCCCGAGGAGCTCTACTTTCTATTCCTATGAATATAAAAGTCGATCCATCAAATTGAAAGCAAGTTTATTGGGATATGTCTATGTATGTATTATTTTTGCTTTTGTTCTTATTGAAATTATTGAATTGAAATGATTTATGAATTATTGAATTGAAAGCTATTAAACAAACACAATTTTCTCAATAACTAATTGAAGTTTTCTGTTTCTGTTTTCAGCTAATTGGCATCAACATATGGATGCGAGGATTGTTGCTGCCCTGGCTGATAACCATGGGGCTCATAATATTGTTCCAACTATTGTTTGGGCTTTGGTTGATTGGAGGTTACTATATTTATGTGAGTATAATATCATCTTACACTTCTAACACTTTTGTTAAACTGAATGGATCATCATAACATTAGATCATAATTATAGATCATTCTGTGAGGAAATCCCAACCTTCATGTTAAAACATAACATCACACCTGTTATACCCCAAGGGGCTGACTAAGCATTTACATTACACTTATATTCCACCATAGAACAGATGATAAACCTATTGCCATAAACCGGGTACAGATAAAAAAAAATACCAAACATGTAATATAAAAAAAATCAAAATATAAGTATGTATCCAAAATGATGCTAATCCGGAATTCAAACCTAGGACCTCTTGATCAGTAGTCATACTTGCAGCCATGCAACCAATGAGGCAGTCATACTTTTATATTGTTGCCATAAATGTATACTCTGACATACAAACAGTTTATTATACTCCATTTTGTATGCAAATAATTTTACCTGAGCAGAGGTTAGATTTTATTATGGCAACTAAAATAACCATATGTCTAATTTATAACAAATCTTAATAGCAAAAATTCGAAAGTCATATAACTCTTTGTGCTTAGTTAAGTTTATGTATTATCATTTCTCTTCTGTATTGCATATAGATTATATGTATATTTTAAATGGCTTAACTGGCCATTACTGCAATAGAAGATTCCTAAATAAACTTTGATTTCTGAATGATTACAGTTGGATGCTACATTTGCTGCCTTCATTGACTTTCTTTGGATGTCATATAATGTAAGTATTGCTGTCAGCATATTATATTTACTACTGATTATTATTAGCCTGTTTCATAATACCCTTATTAAAAACATGAGTTGGGGAATATAGAGCCCAGCTTCTCGCACTCCCTATTCTGCTGTCTGTCCACAACCAGGGTGCAGAGATGTGCCTGGATAGGCTATGCTATGAGACAGTCAGTTGTTTACCAGACCCTATTCTGCTGTATCATAGGATAAATAATGGGCAATAAATTCTCTCTCTAAAGCACTCACATTTACATTTCCTACCTTCATATAAATGTGATCTATCTAGGATCTCAAATGTAAGTTTATTTATACATTCTAGTGCAATTAAAAGAAATTTCATCCAGTGATCAATCCCAGTCGTCCTTCTAGTCTTTAAGGGTTACCTCTTGTATCAGAACACAGTATTGCACTTTGAATAAACTATTCATATCGAACTGTGTGCTATTGGAGAGCCCTGTGTCCAGCAGTGGAGTGTAGTAGGTGAATGATGAAGTTTATGGTGATGCTCTAATGTACATATTTTACGAAAACATATGAAATCCTTGTAATGTTCTCTGTTAGATATATTTATATTTCTTTTACAGATCTACTGTTGGCTGTGTGTGTTCTCTCAATATCAAATCATACTTGAAATGCAATCACCAAATATAGAAATATTGGTTGAATATTAATATTAAATTTAGAATTTACCATGGGATAGCAAAGAAAGAATTTGAAATTGTTTTTATTGACATCTGTGGATTTATATCCAATTTCCATAAAAAAAGCCTACAAATGGTTTGTAATATGCCTATGTTCCAATGTCCTTGAATTAAAATTGACTTGTGTAAAGTTTAAATTCCTGACAGGTTTGCTTACTGGTTAAAGTCCGCTATGTGAAAGTGAATATCCATTGTCCTTAATTTTAAATTCATTCTTTATGTAAATTAAATTAAGTAAATATAAACAGACATGATGCTGTTACTAAGAACTCTCATCATTGCAGGAAATATAGTTTGTCTAGAAAATGAATTAGTCTAACTTTATGTCATAGAGATAGAGAATACTAATCACATGAAATTTAGCAGTCTGTAATCTATAGTCTAAATATTTTTCTAAGCTCTGGTGAGACTTAGACCTGAGATCTTTCACATGATATGTCATAATAGTGTACATAGAGACTGTTAGACCACCTTAAGCCCTGCTTGACTTGAGTGCCTACCACAATGCTCAAACTACATAAGTTTATTAAGGAATATACTACACACAGCTCAGCCAAGGATTAGACAGTGCAACTCGAGACACCTTCCTAAACCCATCACATAGTTGTATTTACATTTGCGTGTTCCCATTTCAATTATGTGACAGGCAGTTTTATGGTACATACTTAGTGTCAACCCAATTGGATTTCACAAATTATGGCAATGATATGAATTTACTTTCAATGGCATTTTGCAATCTGCGGTAATGTCAATTTCTAATCTGTGGTGTATTTACATTTGATATAGTCTACTGCTGGCTTAGTAAACACAACTAATAAAAAGAAGAATCAATGACCAACAAAAACCAATTTATGTGAAGGTGGCAATAAAGTATCAACTATTGTTTTTTTGTGACAATAGTTATTTATGAAGAGCAAAAAGAATATTTCAAAAAAGTTAAAGATCTCTAAATTATACCGGTAGTATCTTTATTGAACTGAAAGGATTCTCTTCAGTCAATGAATTTGTAAAAAACCAAAATGTGTCATAATGTTCATTTATTAGTTTTGTTTGGCAGAAAGTGGCAATCATGGCCAATAGACTGATCAATGCACACAGTGTTCGTTGTTTAGCTACTGCATTTATTCATTTTATAATAACATTCCGACCTTACATTCGTCACCATCATTATTTCATTCTGTCACTGTGTTCGGATACTTGCATTCATCTTAGCAAACATTTAGATAGCAATCTCATTAATCATAATGTTTTTATAGATATATGTATATAATTTATTTTTATGTATACAATAGTAAACAACATATTGAAGAATATAATATGTGTTGCAGGTTGTGTGAAATATATATATTTTTAACTATAATTATATAAAAATCTAGGGCTCATTAATTGTTATGGTATTATAAAAAAATTAGCTTTTAATGTAATGACCCACCATTGGACATCTCAATAGAGTGGAGTAGACTAGCAAATGTACCTTGCTGGTCCAATCTACGATCTGGGTTCTCTTTCCGGCAAGTAGAGTATTTTGTATGTTTATATTGTAAAATTATATCCGTCCATTTATTTTATAATTAGTGATGATCAATTTTATAATTAGAATAAAATAATGTGAATCTGAAAATTTTGTTTCCATATCACTACCATATTTATAAAAATGACAACGTAACTGAAGGCTCTTAATAATAGTCGACCCATTATAATTCCATTTTGGAATAGGGGTCTCCTCTCATATTGAGAGGGTTAAGGCCCAAGTCTGCCATGCTGGCCAACCACTCTTAACAAGCCATAATTTCAATCTAATATATATGTGATATAACATCATTGGTCTATGTTCCCCAAGGGGCAGGCAGAAGTGTGGTACTCCGACATTTTACCAGTCATGTTATACATCCTGTGGTTCCACGTAATTCCAAGTGGTTTATGAACTGAGCCTATTGCCATTATGAATTGCAGGCGTGATATTACATTTATATCTACATTTGCAGGTTTTAATATTTGGAATGTGGCATTTTACATGTTAATATTGCAACTAAACCTTCCGCTTTACTGTGTGTTTTTGAAAGTAATGAGTCAAGGTTGTAAGCCAATGAAAAACGATTGTTTTTTGCCAAGGCTTTGGAAAATATGTAGGTGTACGTTTATATAAGTATTAATATACGGTTAATACGGTTATTATTAATATACGGTTATATAAGTACGGTTATTTAAATTAGGGATGTTCAGATTCAAGTAAGTACTCGATCCTTTTCTTTCGATACCAAGTAATTTTAGTATCGAATGAATTCTTTCGATACCTACCTGGTATCGGAAGAAAAGTACTCGTATCGATTGGAAGTGCGACGAAGTGTCTTAATGTTTATTAAACTTTGCATTATCTGGAAAGTGTAACTCAGACGGAGCATGGGAAGACGTGAAAGTAATTTTTCTTATTTTATGAAATAAGTTGTGTCCTACATAAATATGTAACGGAAAAAAAGGTCGCTAGACGTATCAATGTATCGATATGAGTAAGTATCGATACTTTGAGAGTATTCAAATGAGTAGTATCGAATGGCGATTAGAGTAGTACTCATATGAGTAGGTATCGATACTTTGACGGTATCGGAACATCCCTAGGTGCAATAAGCTTGCTAGGTAAAATAGAGCAGGTAATTCTCGATGGCGCTACCGTAACCGCCGCCAGTTACGTCGAACGAATATTCCGTCCTCATATTGTCCCATGTTCACAAAGAATTGGCGCTAACTTTGTTTAATGCAAGACAACAGACAGACAAGATGCATACAAGAACAGATGCCGACAAGTCAAGCCACAATTGAGTGGACAAGAATTGAGTCTAGTGGACACAGCGGTTTTTCTTGGCATCA
>DWFT01000719.1:0-10887 GCA_018246795.1 Microceris patrobas patrobas
TTTGTGATTATGTTACAGACATTTTCCTATATTATGTTCATGTCCGTATTTAATTTATTATTATTATATTATCATGCTAGGTCACGCCGGTAGTCAGAGAGCAGTGAGTTGCGAATTCCTCTATCTGGACGGATTTGACGCGCTTTTCCATATTTATTACTTTCTTCATAGTCGGCCATTGGTTACGGAGACTTCTGATTCTCCCGTAAGCCAGTATTTGATAATCGATGTTTTAATTGGATTTTGCTAAAGGTTTGTTTGTTTAAATAAATGTATAATAGAAATCAAATGGAAAGTGTTTTTGTTGGATGAAATTAATATGGTATTTTTCTTTAATTTTAAATATTTCTCGTTTTAAAATTACTAATTGGGAAATTTAGACCTTACTACTTTCTAGTAATATCTGTTATATTTTATACGCATTTATTATATACAGGGTGTTGGGTGTTTTACGTAGTTTGTAGAGATTCAATCAGGAAATCAGGTATACAGTATGTTCACTAAACCAGAACTTCCTATTGCATTGAAGGAGTCCTATACTCAGTAATTCCCTGTATCCCGGCATGAATAGAAGTTTCAAGATCGCAATTTATCGGTCAAAGTAATTCGAATGAGTCCTGAAATAAACAGGTTATTTCTTTTTAAACCTTCTGATGGACTATTTCGATCTTTTTTCCTCCTTTATTCGGAAGATTTTATAAAGCTTTATATTTATAAATAATAATATTTATAAATAATCAATTGAATTTCAATATAATATATACACTAATACAATGATTATGTATTATGAAGAAAGAGATTGTGAATAGGGTAATGTTTGCAGAGGTGTATGTTTAGTGGTGAACCTCTATGAATACAGATGATGATAATATGATCCTCATCATCTTTGCCCTTGGTGTGTAGAATTTGAATAAAAATAGTTATGCTTGATTAAAAGTGAAGTGTTTAAGTAAGTAAAGTAAAAGTAAAGTTTTTTATTAAAATATCTCATTGTATTCTATTAAAATCATTTCTTTTTGAAGCATTTTGAGAGCTTAAATTAAATTTACAAAGCATCATAACGCGGGAAATGGTGAAATTTGGTAATTTGTTACCACGTCGTTCTGTTCACTTTAATATAAAATAATCTGGTGATATATGTTACATTTTATAAGAGAGGAGACGAGTGAAATAAGTAAGCGACTTAATCCTCAGCAGATAATTGCGGTATGTAGTCCACGCTTTGTGGGCGGATTACGAGCGCCCGCCCTGCACCAGCCGCCCCGGCTCGCTCGCACTTTGATTAATTCCTTTACTTATATCTATGTCGCGGTAATACAGATAATTATGAAAGCAAAATGTTAAATTTAATAATTTACTGTAATAAAAAGTGAAAGATATTTAAAAAAGTTTGTTTTGTTAAATTAAAATATAAAAGAAGTTGAAATTAAATGTAAAATATATTGTTTTATTAAAACAATATGTATATTCAGTTATTTCAATAAATTATAATGTAAAGTAGAATGTTTCGTTAAAGTGAAATGCATAATATTGAACTTTATTTTGTTTTTTTATTATATTTATCCTTTAATATTTAATTGTTTCTCATTATTGGTAATTTATTGAAGGTTATACCGTAACTCAATTAATCTATTTTTAAACTCATCATCGTCGTCGTCGTCATAATTCGACCATTTCTTCTACTGTTTAAAACGGCAAGGAAAAGTTAGCTTTTGAAATTTATATGCGAACAAAAATGTAAAGCTACGCCTGGCCACTTGTTTTATAGCCGTGACAATGATAATAATAATGTATACATGGACAAACAGTTTGCACAAACGCCCAACATATTTATTTACGCAATCATCTCTCCCCTACTGCGGGGATGTGGAACCCCAAAATGTTCATCTAATTGGAGATCAAAGGGGGCGGGTAATCGTGTATACTTTGTGCGTACTCGATAGTGGGACAGCTACGGCTATAAACTGTGCTGGATCGCGCAATGGTTGGTTAAATGCTTGTAAAACAATATGTTATGATAAGTTTGTTAGTAATGTATAAGGTTACGTTAGGTCTGTATAAAAAATTTTACTTGTAGTTGTTTTGATTCAAAATAATTAATTTATGAAAATAAATAATAATGACAAATATTGTGCCAACTTTATACCCCTGTTGTCACTATTTATTACGTGTAATTTACGATCTGTAATAATAATGCCGATAAAAAAACGGATACAATAATTCGTAAATTACAAATAGCTTTGATTGAGATATATAGAAAAATTAAATAAAAGGGATGACGATGATGTCGTGTAAAGTCTAAAACTAAGCTCATCGTGGCCACAGAGTACGCTCATTTATCTAAATCAAGTCCGCTCAAGATCTATCCAGGCCAAAACTAACTCCGTGTGAGGACATGCGTTGATGACCACCGCACTCTATTGTTTTTGTCGATTACGGGACTATTTGCCCGGAATAATACTACCCTCTCATTATTTGGCAATGAGTCAGTTTTGGGGGATGGTCACCCTGTGTTCGTTTTGGAGTTACGTACCGCGATAAACGTTTATGAACACTGTGAACGGACTGAATCAGCAACGCATGAGTAGACGAGTGACTTCGCTATATGTGTACATATGTTTATATGGACAAACATTGTAAAGACTATTTAAAATATTCTGTTCAGTGAGACATCTCTTTAAATTTTTTGTATAATTTTTGATAATGATTTATTTTGTGAGTTATATAAGTGAAAAACCTATGCGTTCATATTAGAATTACTTAGTATGTAATATGTGTACGATTATATTGATATCATTCGTCGTGCTTGTAAGCGAGAGTTGTATCCGTGTGGGTAATATTCAAAGAAACTTACTTTAAAATGTCCTCTAAACACTACATCGTGGCTGGTCAGACACCAATGAGATATATCAAAACGACTTGTAAAACAAGCATAATATGTTTGCGCAAGAAGACCGTATTCCAACTAATTAACATCAAATTGATTTGTTTCGTATGGGAACGAACACCTATCGAAGAAAGTAGTTCATTGTACCTCAAATGAACAGTAATTTTAGTGTAAACAGCGCGCTATGGATCCAGTTAGCGCGTCCCTATATCAAACGTCGATTGAGCCGGTTGCGCGCTGTGTCTATTAAGATCGTTAACTGGCAAGTGCATATTACGTTGGCCGTTGCGGTGATTTAAAATGATTTTTTTGTCAAGGTGCTGTTCTATTTTTATGTTAGTATTCTAAACCCCTCCCCTCTCTCACCGCTTTGGACGTATTAAAAAATGAACTCTTTGAACTTTTTAAAGACACTTTTTCTAGATACTAACCCCCACTAGCTCACCTAAAATATTTCAATGACGAGAATAAATAATTTTTGTTGTGAAGAGTAAAGCGGAAAAATTAAATAATAAACGTTTTTATAAAAGAAAATCAATTCAATAATATCAGCCCTACAGCTGTGAAAGATAATATTATGAAGAAATCTAGACAGCTAAGATTTCTCCATAAAGTTTTTAAAGCGTGTAAAATTATCAATTTTCATCTGGAAAGCGTTATCACGCTATCACGGGTATCCCCTTAATAGAATTAGAATTGATTGATAGCAGAATTTATTGTTGATCACCATTTGCTTCTCATGAGCTATGACTGAATACGTTTAGCACTGTATATTTCCACATATATGTAGCTTGACAAATTCGATTACAAATAATAACATAATACCTAAATGTTTAAAAAGATTCGATAGCTAGTAAATTAGAAACGCGCGTAACTAGTAAATGATAAAGGCGCGTCGCTACTAAATGATATAGGTGCTAGTAAATGATAAATCGTGATAAAAACGCTCCTAAGCTAAAATCTGTAGGGTGCACTTACATTTCGACACTGAGTGGCTCGTATCAATTGAGGCTTTGTTTCACCGGCCAACGCCCTCCGCGCCATTTGCGTCTTTTACAATTAACTCGTAACTGGTACAAGTTGGAATAGACAGCGGGAACACCAATGGGAATTGTCTGTTTAAAGACTAAACGCTTTTTAACACATCGGAGAACGTATGAGCTTAATGCGAATGGAGTTATTAAAAAGTTTTCTATTAGACGAATATCTGAGCTGTGTTGCCAGAAACGTTCATCAACTATCCGCGCTTTATTATAAATCTGTCACTATAAAGTCAATAAATATTATTACTTTGACTGTAACTATTACACAAAAAATTATTACATTGAAGAAGAAATTATTACACGAAATTATTTGTGTCAACCTACATATTATAGTTTTTGTCCCTGTTTTAAAAATAAACTAATTGGGGTTGTGATAATTTTTCAGTACAAACGAAATTAATGAGCGAATAAATATTAATGTTAAAATAATGATGAAGATAATAATTATGTCTTAAAAATAGTTTTCAGAACTGTCTTAATATTACCTGCACATTATACAGCCACGTATGAAAATAACTTGGTAGAAGATTTAACAAATTATAAAATATAACAGAGCTGTCAGTTCAGTTACTCTTTACTATGCTAATCATTTGTTGTCTATTTATATCCTCTCATCATTTTAGTGTCTACGTTTAAAGAGAAACGATGTTTCAATTTTGAAATTCAAATTCGGAATAAAAATTCCTGCTCAAACTACTCGTATTTTTATAATTTCGAGAATGTTTTTCATTCTCGCTTTCCATTTGTTACTTGTAGTTCCGGGCAATGTTTGTTTGCCTCATTACATCTACGGTTAAAACTGTGCTACAACTGTGCATCGGAGGACCGACACCTGCTGCTATCACATCGACTCTCCAGCACTCAATTATTCACTTTTACACATTCCAAGAAATACTCTTCCATCCGTCTTACTACCTATGTACTTTTACCCAACTTTATCACTTTCTACGAATAAATGTTCATTCGTAACCCTAAAAGTTCTTGTTGAAGTTAATTTATTAGATGTACTTATTCTTCGACGCAACTCACCTGATTTATGATTCGACGTAATGAAACAGGAATTATTGTAGTTTCGTTATTTATTTTCTTTACCTATATACCATTTCACTAATTACTATTAAACATATGTAGTCAAAGACAAGGTTGTTCAGTGATTTAAAAAAGGAATTTTGATATGATTTGAACGAAATGTACCTTGTAATTGAATTTTTGATTGGTTACTTTTAGTTTTTTTTTCTATTTATGTTATTTTTCCCTTGATAAAATTGTCAATGGATCTTTAAGTAGTTGTAAATAAATGTTTTTATCATTTTTTTTGCAAGCGCAGCCTCTGTTACAGTAACTAGACTGCTGATAAACTGTATGCATACATAGAAATATTTACTAATATGGATGCTTTTTAAAATAATTCACTTACGTTCGTGATTAGTTTTCATGTAATGTTAAGGTAGGTCGTTCATACTTTTCAGTAATTATTCATCGTATTGCGTATTTATTACGGTTTTTTTACATATAAAATTGATTTTATTATGTCTGCGTCAGTCCTTGTCACGAATAATACGATAATATTTATTTTGTTTTCCATTTTAACTAAAATAGTAAATATTATTTTGAAACTATTTATGGCGATACTTGATGAATTAATATTAATTCGTTTTCCATTTAATTGTAAATAGTAAAGGTGCAAGGCATAACCTTTGATAGAAACTTGGTAGACATTAGTTCAGGTCGGATATTCCTTCAAATATATTATTGTGACGTCATCGCTCCATCTAGCCTTGTTTTGTTTTGATAACATAAAAAATGTGACAATCATTAATGCTTATTCCAATATTTTGTTGTTATATTGTCTTTGGTTTTGTTAATAATGTTTGTCATCATTTTATCAATTGATCATTATCAGCGAGATACACTATAAGTACCTTGATCTCTCGTGAAGAAATAATTTCAAACCTTGTTACATTTACGAGGTGCAAGGACTGAACTAAAATAAACAATTCTTAGTACCTAATATATATAATGACATTAAAAAAATGATATTATAATAAAAATAGGTTCTAATAGTTAGGTTAGGTTAGTTCTGGGTTATTTTCAATATAAACTTAACCATAGGCCATTCGGTATATCAGCTATTATATCAGGAAAAACCTTTTATCGTACTATTCGTCACGTATATTCCTTATCAGATGGGCGTAAAAATTGTTTACGTTTATTCCTTCAATGACAGTAGCGTTGGAACATTCGTTTATGGAGACTTATCGTGTACAATGTGTTGCAAGCGAGTATTGCTACTGTTGTGTTGTAAATGGTTATTACTACTTGTCATATTTGTAATGTACCCGTTTTTGTTGATTACTATATGTCCTTAATACGATAGCTGTAGATCTTAAACGATCCGGTAGGTTAAGCTTTTTCCGATGTCCGTTGTTCTAAATTTAAAAATCGAAGAGTAATTAACATAATCTGTTTTTTTTTTGGGTTTTTAAAGAACGCATTCAAATTGCTTTGTCTTGGTCCAAAAGATTGATGTCTAAACCATCAGTTCCTCTATCAAAAAATAAAATAATATATTGAAATCTATATCGTTGAGACGTTTCAGTAAAATAGCTTTGTAGATTTCAGTTTTGAAAGTATCATATCTGTGTCTTGTGAAAAAGAAATAATATTTTGATTAGAAGATTGCTAGAGACAAAATGAACTGATAAACAAGGCGTTAAACTCTTTTAAAAGATGAAACATAATGATGAAATCTGGCAAGTCCGGCGCCATTTCCACTATACATTAATAAATTATAGAGCAAAAATGAGTCAAGTAATGTCCAATATGACATGACTCGTCATTGTGACTGTCTTCATACTTAATATTTCTATAATGTAAAAGTGTCCCTCGTGCGCGATCCGCCTACGCAGGCGATTGGCGGGAAATAGGTCGAGTTATCAAACTTGTGCGTTACACGAACAGACATTAAGTCGTGTCGTGTTTACGACTTTACGATGATGGAAAACTTACATTGTTGTGTACGTAAATGGCAGGAAATTCGCATTACGTGCAATATTGTTTATGCTTGAATAATAGTAGTTTAATTACGTGTGTGTACTGTTTTATCGATGGACTATTTTAATGGACTGTTTATTTGTTTAGGCAAAAGGAAGTTTTCGTTTTGTGTTGTACACAATATCAAATACTTATATCTATTTCACCTAGTTGTCTGTGTAAGTTTTTTTATTGCCACAGATTATAAGTTAGTGGGAAAAAAATGATTTAAAAAAATGTCTACTAAAGAGTTAGACAGTGACTGATGACAAAAATTACAATACCTCGTACCAAGTTATTAAAATCCAAATATTGTAAAAAATTAATATAATACATAAAAGTAATTAGTATTTTCGCATTCTTACAGTTTTCTTGTTAATGCATTCTATTGTATTCAATTCTTGTAAGCCAAATTATTATATTTATGCGACCATAGTAATTGTAAATCTATGGTGTATCCATGAACGTAGTCTTGCTCGTAGCGGGCTCCGGGTTTATTTATAAATACATCCCTCTTATATTACAGGTTTTGAATTATGGTTGGCAATTTGAAATTGTCTTACGGCGAGCCAGCCCGGCATAATGCTTAAGTATTTCACGGGCCGGGCATGTTTCGGATTGTTTTAATATAGGACCAGCAACCAATTGTCTAAGGAATATATTTGCGTTAATAATGTTACGATATTATTGAAAGGAAAACGTTTAGAATGCTTTGTACTGCACATGTTACTCTATATAAAAGTAGCATAAAAATCTTGTTTTAAATTAAATTTTTATATTATGTAGCTGTGTAATTTATTTTAAAGTAACCTTTTGCCATTTAAATCACAATGACAAAACTACTTTTCTGCTAATTTCATTAAAATTAATCTTTTATTATTATCAGTTCTTTGAATAATTGTCTATTTTTACAATTATACTCAATTGGACTGGCGGAAAACAAATGGCAGGTTTGGCACGGTTCAAAGAAAATTATGAAGAAACTTACAGTGCGTAGATTTTTTTCAATTCCTTTTCAGAGTCTTGACAAATGTTTAAATCTAAAACATTCACATTGCTATATGAGAAGTACATGAGAGGATTTGATCCCTTGACTACAGAGTACAGAAACAAAAATTTCAAATACTAAACGTTAACTTAAAATACTTTAAATGGGATATGGAAACACAAACCATTAGGCTACAACTACCAGTATCTACTATTTTAACCGCACACAGTATTAAATAAGACGGAACGTTGTAATCACCTCGGATCATACATCTTGAACTTTAATAAACTTTGCGCATTAATTTAATATAACGCAGAGAATATTAAATGATAAAATTATATTACGTGTGGCATCAATACCTTTGGAACTAATAAAATGCTGGCGATATAAGCGATTGTAATGAAGGTCTTTTAATAAAAACCTCATAAGCGTAAATCGAGTTGCGTGGAACACAATGGTCCATCAAACATATCAGCGCTGCCTACATCGCTGTCAAAAGGTTTCGATCGTAACACTGTGCACACACCTTGTCCTATATGAGAAGTTTAACGGTATATGCGTCACATTATTTATTATTATTATATCATGACGCTGTGTCTTACGGGGAGCCAGAGAACACTGAGCGCCAAATATCTCTCTCCTTACAGGTGGGATTTCAAGGTCACATTTTTTTACCTCGGGTGTTTGAAATCCTGCCACGTCGTGAATTTTGCAAGTTTATGTGCGTTTCATAAATCACAAATAACATAAAAAATATGCATAATAACATAAAAAATATGCATAATAACATAAAAATATGCATATGTAGCCGATTTCGCCAGCTCAGGCATTCTTTTATTCTTAGAGGGGAAACTACACACAGTGGAACGATGATCAAGATGATGATTATGATGATGATGACCATTAGATACTGTTGCTAGTGAATTACTAAGGCTAAGACAGTAATCAATTTTATATCACATATTATCCATATAAACAGCCAGCTTCTATGGAAAGGTTTCGTTTCCATGTCGGCGTCTTAATTATGAATGTAATAATCTGGTTTTCCTGATTTAAAGTTTACATTGACATAACCTGATGACAATACAGAGAAATTGTTGTATTAAGTTAAGTCTTTTTAGAAACAAATTAAATATGACTCTATAACAGTATGTTCCAAGATCGTTTGTTACGACAAGTATACGTTTATATAATATGCATTTATAAGTTTTTCACGAAGAGTAAAGGTGACGCATACAATATTGGTCGGTATTGAAATACTGATTATGTAATAATAAAATAATAAAACAGTGCTGTTTGGTATAGAAATGTTTATTAAATATGTAATAACATTAAGTGGTAAGGTCACATCGAGATTGTGGTGCCATGTAATTTATTTGATGGCATTACAACAATCACGAATGATTGGTTGTTAAATCTTGTTGAATAGAAATAAAGTCGTAAAATGAGATGTAAATTTAAATACGTTGTTTGTTATCAAGGCTACATCATTATTTTAAAATTCCGCATCGCTCTGTTTATTTTCTTGCGCGAATATGTCTTAAACAAAATCGATTTAAATTAATATTTGACATTTACGTGTATTATTATTAGTCACTAGGATTTTGTTGGGTAATAAATATTTTGTTTATTTCAATTATATTTCATATCGGCTAAACGGCGAGATAATGGTTTAAGAAGGCTTTACAAATATGAATAGTCGCCGACTGATTTAGATTGGAGTAGAAAAAATAAGAAGTGGTAGATTAGATAGATATTTCTTGTTTAAGGTACTGCAGCGTATGGTCTTTTAAGACTGTTTTTAAATTGTTCTTGCATACTAAAGATTTTTTCATATAACGGTGTTGATGCTTGGGACTGAAAATTTACTCTATTACAGATAAATACTTGTTCGCCATTTCCGCCTAAAACATCGGAAAATACGCTCCAAAACTGTGAGTTAAGTCGAATTAATAATCTTCAATGTTTTATTTGCTTAATTTTCTTAATTTTCTTATGAGTGTCGAAAAGCAAACTGGATTTGTTTTGTGCCGACTATTAAGGAGTTTCAGAAAATTTTGAGTATGGAGTATCGAAGAATTACAGATTATTGTCTTTACCAGGTTTAATCTGCAGGCGTTAAAAGCAAATGTGCGTCAAACGTGTCGCATTTAATATCTACGCGATGGTGACTGTACGTACATAGATCTTATTATTTGGTGTAACGAGAATAGTCCAGCCGAGACCAGTAGTGCGTTATTAACTTGCTACAAATCACCCCGCGCCGTTTATTCGACAGTATTCATTTATTTATTCAAGCGGAAGGGGAGAGTCAGTAATTGGCACGTCACAATGGAGATTACGCGGCTTACCGGCGAGTTTTGTGATTCAAATATTGACGGGTCGGTGGGCGACAATAACGGGGCCTGTTATGATAATATTCTGTCATTTCAAACAATAATTTGTCCACAAACTGTTCACATCGAGTGGCGGTTGAAATCTTTATGGTGCTGTCTTATTATAATTTTAATGTACAGCGATGGGAGATTCGGAGTGGAAATTTAAAGGTGTTTATGAATTTTTAATTTTTGCTCCAGTTCCGTCTTTGAATTCTATGGGAATACGAGTCAAGTAGGGGCTTTGCATTAATCTTTTTCCTTGTATGGGTTTCTTTTTATCTCCAAGGGTGCAGTTTCGTAAACGGTTTAATTATTAAATGAATATAAAAAATATAATAAAAAAATTTAAAATCCCGACTGTGTAAAAAAATATTAAGTGAATAAAAAAACTGAAAATATTGGAAGGCACCGTATTGGATTAAGTGTGACGTCACATATTTAAGAACACTTGGACTAAAAACACGTATCTCATGTCATCTTAATTATGTCCAGGGGTTTGTAAGATATGAGATTATAACGAATATTATAAACATACAAACAAGATAAGGGGGTGTAAGG
>DWFT01000720.1:0-10884 GCA_018246795.1 Microceris patrobas patrobas
AAACCAATCAAAATTTTGACACAGCAGAACGCAATGTCAGTGCAGTTATAATTCGCTATTCGATCCGCGGGATCTCAATATCAACAGACAAAGTAAGGGTGTAATTTATTCGCAGCGAATTATTGCGTTCGCGAACTGGGTCAAGGTGTTGAGCAAATTATTTCCCGGAACAGGTTTTCTTGCGCCGGTTCAAATAACTGAGAGTCATTTTCAAAACGTCGGGTTCGCGCCGTCGGATTAGGTGCGTGTTTTTACGAGAGCTCACTCCCGCTACTAATGAACGCGCTTTCTTACGCAAACTTTTGATACCCAGCTACCTACCTACCGGCAAAACGGGCGTCTTCAGCCGGCAATTACGCGAAAACTTTGTAAATGTCAGCGTTCTGAAAATATTCATTGTTACATATTGACGTTCTCTTTGTTACAAAATGTATAACAAGTTTTCACTTTTACAATCTTATTTAAAGTATATGTTGAATGTCATGTTACTATAATAATATTTTGTGATTTTTTGCCATAATTGAATACGAAAATCTTGACATTATTCTTGACGTGTAATATCGATGAAATCTGTGTTTTGTATGGCTTTAAATTATTGATAGTGATTTTCTAAATATACGGTTTTTTACGTATACTATAATAGTTTTTAAAACACTTATTCCTTTGTATCGAGATCCATTGCGCATTAGTTACACTGTCAGTATTAGTTCAGACAGATTGAACAGTATGCGACCTATTCAATTACAAAATCTTTATAACATCTTTTGTCTATGAACGACGTCTTGATGTACGGTCTGTTTGCAGTTATGCACAGTCTTTGTAAGCATTTCGCACTGGCATATTTTGTTACCGCCCCTATGTACTTTGATGCGATAGGTACTGTGAAACTTCTACGTCCTTGAATATTAACATACAGTGAGAAAAGAGAGTAATATACAGGAAGAAAAGCATAGAGGTAAATTTTATGATTTGATTTTATGAATATGTGTAAAAATTTCGAGTTTATGAGAAGGTATTGTAGAAATTTCAATTATAATAAAGTGAAAAAATTTGCCATGAATGAGGTAAAATGAAAATAGTAGTCTCTTTTAATCAGTAAATTAAGTTTAATATAAGCATTTAATAAATAGCTATGTTTAATAAATTAAGAAAAATGAATAAATATGGCGGTTAATTGCAAAGATTTCCATACATTTCCATCACTACGGTAAAATTGACGCCTGCCAATTATGGTAAATGAAATCCCAGGAAATGAAGGCTTCGCGTAATATATTTTCGTTATATGCAAATATTAATTATCCGCAGCGAGTGGTAGAAATAAAAATATAATTGTTAAAAAAATCGGCATATCCGTCATTTGGGACAATATGAGATCGCGTCAAACCCATTTATTTTATTATGCACGTATTACCTAAAAGCTTAGCGCTAAACAAAGGAAACTTCATACGTGTTATTTCCTCGTCGCGAATGTCGACATGCGAAAATAACTATCACTTCAATATATGCATCTATTACCCGAGGGCGGAATACCACTTCAGTTCACAGTTAATGAGATTTTCGCGAGGATCCTCCCGAGAGCGGCGCTAACATCTGAAATGCTACGTACGAATTCGTGTATTTTTTGAACGCGTCTTTTATTAAGTTTCGCCAATTGTTTTCGTTCACCTTACGCCCGCCCGAGTGCGGAACTTGGCACGGATCTCATGGTGATTATTAAATAAGTTAGCGGCGACTATTGGTATGACTAATGCGCTCGAATTAACCTTTAAATCTGTGTTGTTCGATTGAATTACGGTATATCAGTATCTTTTGTTCGTAATTGTGAACTTTAATAAAAAAAAATCACGATTTAAAATTGCGTGGCCGGTATATCTAATTATACTTCTAATTATACTTGAATATAAAAGTAGTAAGTGCTACAATATACGATTCTGTGACGAAGCAATTGTTATTAAATAATTTGTGATTAGGTCTAAACGATGAGCTTGTCATTTCTCGTATACTAGAGGCGACTATCTTAATCTTTAGAAGTAACAAGTTGTTACATCGAGCATGTGCTCGTGATTCACTTGGTATACCTGTAATAGATACCTCCTTAGTAATATTAACTGTGCTCTCGGAAATACTTAGTAATTGCACTGATACATGCTAACAATTCTATTTCGATTTGATCTTAACTGTCAGATTTCTTTAACAGCCACTCCTGATTTGACTAACTGACACTAATTGTCTTTCCAAGAACCGTATGCGTGGTAATGTCAATAATTACCATTGTATTTTAATTTACTTCTTAATTTGCTAATTGTTATAACTGTATTTTACGTGTAACTTCATATGTGTTCATCCAGTAACACCATAAAATCGATGTATTTGTATATTATGAATTTATTTAATTTGTTTAACATACTATTAATCGTTTTATTCACTTGGTATGCTAAATACTCGTATATCTTTATTAAGAAATATTATGTTAATATCTATTTTAGATAAAGAAAAAATTTACAAAGACTACAAATGATAAAAAGCAGTTGTGAAATAATGTTCGCGATGACCCATTGAAAGTATTTCATTAAAGATATATTGCTGGGAATCTCCGTAACTAAACTCGAATAATAAGACATCAATCAATCAGAGAGTATTGGGAGTGATTGACGAGGGTGGGCACAAGATTTGAAGAGGTCTATACGCTGCACGGAACGCCCAGTACGTTTGATTTGTGCGTGCTATTCACGATATCTGCACTTGACGTGTTGACCGTTCCCATAGCTTATGGAAGTATTATGCCTTTATGGGAAATTAATAATGTTGCCGAATACATTCCGCTCCTAATTTTGCAATGTAATATAAACCCAATATGATTGATAATCTGATTCGTTTTATTGGAAATGCAACTTGTATAAAAATAGCAAAGTATACGCTTGCTCTTCAGCTTGGTGATACTAGTAATAAGAGCTTAGAAATATTTTGTATGTAACATAGATGTGAATGAGTATTTAATTAATTTGATAACGGACATGTTTTCTAGATTTTATTGGTGGAAGTATCATTATCAACACTTCGAAATGTACTGTTTGAAATGGTTTTGCTTTAAGAATGAGAAAATTACCCAAGCGCGAGAAACTACATAGTTATGAAGCTTCGTTCAATGTTTTCCTTCAAATGCAACGAATGAAGTTTATTCATTTTGAAATGCATATCATTCCTTAAAGGAAGAGGTGCGAGCTAAAATTTGAACCTAGGACTACGGAATCGGAGTTCCGAATTTTAAGCTACTAAGTTCTTACTCTTAAGAGTATCGCTTCGTTTAATTAGAGAAGTACTAATTTCTAAGTAAAAATGATTGTATTGTTGTGTTTCTTTTCCAAGTATACAAAGGGGGAACAGGATTAAAGCTTATCAATTTATTTGTTACGATTAACCAACCCCTTTGTCATAATTACACCTTTGTATAAAAGATCAGATTTAACAAACAATTAACCTCCGTTTTAGATTTCTGGTGGACGTACATATATAAATTTAGCATTTAATCAAAGGTCTCTTAGCAAGAAGTTGACTACATCTACATATATAACATACTAGTAAAGTAGATACATTTTCTAACAGATGTGGACGTGGTACTATTTTTACATTATTAATCTATATAAATATGTATAATGATAATCTGCCGTTTTGCCAGCATCGATTCAAAATTTCTGCAAAGTTTTAATCAAGTCTTCTAAGTTTAATTTTTCATACACTTGTCTCTTAAGTTAAAAAAATATTAAGATATAATCATTAAGTGTAAGGTAATTATTAGGAAATTATATTTTTAGCGATTTCGTAAGAGTAACCAAGTACATTTATGCCTTAATGTCTTGTTTTCTTTTCTCTATATAAAATTAATTTAAAATATTTATAGTATCATAAACAGTTCAAACGAAGTCGCGGGAATCAGCTCGTCAAACGACATATATATAGCACGTATGCATGTCTGTGTATGTATGTTCATTTGTGTTTAGCGGCAAAGGTTGCCACTACCCCGATTATTAATTTAATTATAACCTATTTGGGGTACGTTTCGTGCCTTTGTTTACGTACATGTACCTACGTATGTAAAAGCACTCGACTTATAAAAGGCTGTGTCGTGGAAGACGCGACGCCCATCATCTTACGTCGAGCGTTCATTTCCTGCATTCGATTGCCACTTTCAGATGTACAATCGCATTAACCATTCCCATTTTATGATCGAAGCTTCGATGGTATACTATCAGAGAATACTTTCTTCAATTATTGCTAGTCTAGTGAATATTTCGCGATAGATTTTTAATAGTCAATATAAATTATTACTATCGTGTATTTAAGATCAATTCTATTGTAGTCGGTGGTTTCGCGTTCAAACATTTTCTAAATTATAATAATCGACCCATTATAATTCCATTGTTGGAATATTGGTCTCCTCTCATATTGAGAAGGCTAAGGCCATAGTCTGCTAGGCTGGCCAAGTGCGGGTTGGCAGACTTCACACACCTTAGATTTTTTTTTTATTTTTTTATAAATTCTAAAGTATGCAGGGTTCCTCACGATGTTTTCCTTCACCGTTAGCAAGTGATATTTAAATTTAAAACGCACTTTTCTAAAGAGGTGCGCGTGAAATGGATTTGAATCCAGGACTTCCGGAGTGAGAAGCTGAATTCTTAACCACTAGGCTATCACTGCTTTTAAAATCTACATTATATTTTGTCTCAAGTCTTGCGTATTGAGATATGCTGTAACCCTAAGTGTTCTACGCATTTACCCTTAATAATGTTGTAAATTGAAGGTAAATTATGTCTGTAGGAATAGCAGAGTTAAATTTCGTATCAAAATTGCTGTATCCTTTTTTAAAATATGTAGATATAGCTCGAACTTTGGGAACGAACATGTGTTACTTAGAATACGTTTCTCGAATCGATCATGATAATATTGAAATGTACGATGAAATAAACTTTGGAAATCATTTAAGTTTCTACGCGAACGAAATCACGAAATTGTACATCTGTTTAGGTTTCACGTCAATTTATCCTGTCAATTTATATTATTAATATGAAACGACGAAAATTGTCTTAATTTTTTGGTATTTATTTTATGTGACAAAGCACCGTTTAGTTATGATGCTTCCAATAAATAATGTGACAATAATGTGCTTTAAGCTAGGTAGAATGAATTTAAACACGATTCATTTTGTGATATACCAATAAAATCAAAGAATTTTAATGACTTTCATACTTGCATGAGCTTTTATTATGCCTGCATTTGTTAAATAATTAGCAAACGAATACTTCGCTGTTATATTCTTATTATATTATTGTTCTACCGTTTTAGCGATCTGTTCTCGCATTTTGAAAATATCAAGTGCTTATCAAGTACTTGTCATTAACACGATCATTCTTCATCCTCCAGATAGGCATCTGTTGCCTTATAATTCCAGCGTATATATTTGTATTAAAATAATTCCAACTGAACACCTCTGTGAAAAGTTACTACGCAGACACAAATTTCGGCCGCAAGATCCACTGACCTATGGGAGACTTACATATCTTATTAAATAACTAAGCCAAAATATCAATACCAAATATATTTCGCTAATGTCAAAACAAATTCAATAAATATTACGTCTCACGACTCTCCCGTATCGGCACATCGTCGGCTTTTATGGGCGTGACAGTGAGTTATATTGCAACCGGATCGTGAATATTAGATTAATGTCCTTTAAAAAGCCAAATCGAGCCAAGCCGTGAAATAAAAATGGATTTCAAATATATCTTCTTATGATTCGGCCATCCATTTTTAGCATCGCCTTTTATTAGCGACATTATTATGCCAATGTAATTTTTCACTTGGAAAGAATGAAAAAGACTATTTTCGAAAAATACATCCTAATAAAGTTTTCTGCCTGTGTAGTGTAGTAAAATGCTTCCTTCGAAATATTGATATGTATTAACAGACAAATATTTTATCTACAATTTGAACTTCGTTACTTCGTTTTTATAAAGGTTATTTTTTTATATTGTACCCCGTTAAGTATCATGGTCGATACGAAATAAAATCCTCCAACTGAAACCGTCTGATATTTTCATACGATTTACCGTCAATAAATGGGATGATTCCTGAATAAATTTTACGTTTGCAATTTATGTAGGGCATTATATACATTGATCGATTTGTATAAAAAGTGATGAAATCTTCAAAAATCCATAGAGCATTTTCATTGGTTTTCTTTTTTCATTTCTTATTTATTTAACTTATTGCACTCTATAATCCATTGATTATATATAAATTACTTTTACATAATTTTCACCTTTAGTTATGGATGATTTTGAGAAAACCAATTTTGCTTGAGAATGAGGTACAAATTCACGAAAAAAATTTGAGCAATAAATTTATATCATTTATCCTTTAATTTGTCATGCTCTTAAAGATTTTCACGGTAATTATTCTTTAACGTTAAAGCTATATTTGTGTTCTGTTTCACTAATGTTTTAGAAAATATTGACAATGCCTCCTATTAAACCTATTATTTTTAATTTTAACACTGATTTATTTAAGTCGAATTTGCGTTACATTTTTTTGTACAAAATATTACTATTGTTACGTCGTTGTAATACTATCGTTGTTTTTTCTTATAAGTTTTTTGCGCATTGCCGAGTTTATCTTTTATCTCATTGTATATTTAATCTTCCACGGAATAGTCTCCGCAGAAAAATCGCAAGAATGAGCCGGTAAAAGGCAACAAAAGAATGCCATCCACTCTTTCGTAGCTCTTACCATAACGGCGTTGTCTACGCCGTAGCGCATCCGTAGCGAACGTAGCGCATAAATAATACATGTAGCCCTGTGTACGTCTAACCGCTATTATGAGGTTTACATTCCGTGCATAACTACGGAACCAGTGAGGTTGCGAATGAATTTACATATTGCATTCTGAAACAAACGTTCCTTGCTCCGTATTCAACCATAACCTTGTATTTTTTTCAGTTAATGTATGTATTTCTAAAGAGGAACTTTACCGTCTCGTAATTGGATATTGCGTGTGTTTAAATTACACGACTGGAGTTGAAATAGAAAATTAATTTGACTGGTAATCACAGTAAGATTCTTTTACTTTAAATAACTCTACAGAAAGATGTATTAAAGAATGAAACGGATAATGCAATTAAACGCTTCCGTAATAGCGACTACGGCCGGAATATAAAATTGCTGCTCCGAAAATGAGATGAATCTTAAGTATTAATTAAGATTGAGTTTTTTTTTATAAAAAAAATAATTAATAATATTTAATACTTCGCATTTTAATATTCAACAAACGTTGAGAAAGATTGAGGACAGTCAAATTAAGTGATAATATAAATCACGTTTATTTCTGTAGGTACGTTTTATAACAACAAAAGCTTAAAGACTGGGCATTAAATGAGCTTTTGATTAATGTTCACGTAGAATTGTAAATGTTTTATGCACAATAATATAACGGAAACAGTCTTATTTCAATCAGTGTATAAAAAATAAACAACTCAGTGGGTAAATAAAAATAAATTGGAAATAGGATTTCTTGACAATTGTTTTTTTTTAAACTCGCACCTCCTGAGAAATCTTCCTACCTTTAAGTCTAACAGGGATATGTACTAAGAATTCCAGCTATTTTATAAATAAAAATAAAATTTTTGTGAGAGCTGCTTTATTTGCCTACATCCCGATAAGTTATTAGTAAAGTTATAAATAATATAATTTGATTGATACATGCGCTCCTAGCGACGTCAATACGGCATATTTTATTGGTGATCGATAAATTTTATTACGGTAGGGAAAATTTTCGCCGACAGCTCCCCATAGTGCCTAATAAAGGGCATATCCTACGTCATCAGTATAATGGTACGTACTTTACATATTGTTGGGTACACGGATTGTGTGCCATCTACCCTGTGTCCCTTAAATATCTTATTTCCTACTCTTATAAAACTAAATTCACGAAACACGCAGTCGAGGTAACTTATTATTACCAGAGATCATAATGCGCAGGGACATTTGCAACAAAGCAGTTGCGGTGCCGGTCTTGGAGTAAAGCTCTTTATGACTTATGTGCGTTTTCTAAGGAGTTGTGTCTATATTATACTCGTTGAATATCTCAGAAGGACGAAGAACAATCTATAACGTACGCGTGTGGGATACAAAAGAGCTGTGGAGTACACTGTGAGCTCGACGCTTATCTGATGATCGGTTGCAATAGCAAATTAGACATTTCTGTTGTTTTTTTTCTCACTGTCTAAATTGAGCATTTTTACATTGAAAAATTATCCTTACGTGGAATCATTATCGTTTGCTTCATCGTTTATTTGAACTTATTTAAATATTTTCTAGTCCAAAGAAAATTAGTAGTTTATATGAAAAGAGAACGGACGCACCAGACATTTTTCAGTGCAAATATATCTTTGTTAAAGTAAGTCGGTGTTTTGTAAAACATGACTACGATGTCCTCGACCGAGCATGTCAAGCCTTGCAAGAGTTATGAGCGGTTGCCATTTAGGCCTTAGCTTGTCGTATCTTTTTCAACGTCATTTAAAAATGGATCCTTTCCCGCTGAATACAAGACACGAATTTCCTTGTTCGCGTTTTTAAAATTTTAGTAACAAAACCCTATTCTTTCTTATCACAATCACCGCTATGTTTCACTTGCATTCGGAATTGTGTTCTGATAGTGTCCGTTTAAGATTTATATTCGGTTGCAGCAGTCCAACCGGGTATTAGGAAGCAGGTGTACGGGCAGTATTTATTGGCCTGTATATTTCCACCTTTTCCCTCGTGCAGTTGTTGAGCGGTATTGGGTTGAACCGATTGTGCCATTTCCATGACGTGGGCGGCCTTAATTGGTCCATGTGTATGCAGTAATGACGATATTTTAATAAATTTACGCCGTGTTGCATTCGTACATATTCTTTCTATAAATCGTTAACTCGTACGTTATTGGAATACAACCTAAGAATTTCACGTAATGGTAGTTTGTTACATTTACAGTATAATTTATAATACTGCCTCGATTGTATTATTCCTACCACATTTTTTCGCCAAAACCTAGGACACTGACAGAAAATGATATAAGACATCAAGCAAATTACATAGCTTAGCTTAGCAAAAGTTTAAATAAAAAAAATATGAAAAAATTCAACGCATAATCAGTTTCACTATGATTCGTATAATATTCCGTTTCTTCAAATGAAATTAGTATGTATCGGAACGTGTGGAAAATTTAAACGCATATTATTATAATAATATTTCATCATTTATTTATTTATTTATACTTTTGTAACACTTAACATTTAAGATTTTTGTATACGATATTTTTTATACGCTTAGCCTTTGAAGGATTCTGCCATCTCCGCGCGAGTACTTATCATTAAAAACTTAGAAATGTTATAGATTTGACCTTAATTTTTATAATGAACTAAAAAACATAGTCTTACATAAAAATGGCCACGCATTATGGCCATTTTTACCCAATGGTGTTCTATATAATTTGTAAATAATATCTTGTATCTTTTTGATATTTTAATAGGTCCCAAATGATTGCTTAGGAATTAAACTTTCCGACAGCAAGAGTGTAATAGTTATGGGCACATGTTCACGTTTATATAATACCTACAAATATAGGAGTGTGTTAGACCGCGATGTCCGCTGGTGGAAAAGAGTATGTTACACGACATATCACAATTAGATATAACATAGGTGGACATGTAAAACAATCATTTTGTGCTCGTATGAAGAAAATATTTTCTTTAACATAATCATAATGGACCAGTGTAGTGTAAAATGTTATAATAATACAAGGGAAAATCTGAACTCTTTTGTGTACACAAAAAGTTGTTTCAAGGTGATGTTATATTCGACGTTTCTTTTCTGAACACACACTTGACCTTCCGTACGCTCTCAGGCCGCTTCGTTATCTCGTTTTAGAAACTCCATTGTTGACTTCCACTCTTTGTGCTCTCTTTGATTCATTGCATTAGTTGTTGTTTCTTTTTGTGGCCGTCGGCGTTTCTTTCCTTGAAATATTTAAGAGAACTCCTTTGCCACTAGGTCGCATGCTACAAACATAAATAGAGCAGAGATGGCCAGTGTGATGGAAATATTTTGTGATGTATGCACAATGATATTTGAAAAAGGTTTCGATAATGTATTTTGCGAATACAAATTTCGGTACTAAACGTAAGTAAGTCAAATCCTTCCAGCTGTTGTTGGGCAAGACAATTATGATCTTTCAATACGGTTCAATGTCCTCTATATTAAAATTCTTGGCACGAGTTTCTATGTAAACTCAGAGCGAGCATTGTATTTTGCGACAGTAGGTACTACATGTGAAAATATCACTTCGAAATATGACGATCCATTGTCTTTGGCATGTGGATAATTCCGATGAATATTTTTTATAAGGAAATCTTGAAATGAGGTAAAATTTGATTTGTAACGGAAGTCAATTAGCAATAACCCGAAAATGCATGTACAGTATCTATTATTGTTTAATTAAGTATAACTCGGCAATAATAATTTGATTTCTATATTGTAGTCGGTCGTACGGGTTCATCGATTCGTACTTTTAAAGCATTGAGAGTATATATTATGTATTCAGTATGCTTTCAGATAAGTTTGTAAAATTGATTGTATGTATGATTTTTTTATTCGTACATACTCGAATTGTGAAATTGCAATTTTTATTTATTTTATAATTTCTGTTTACTTTATAAATTTTTATTTATTTAATTTTTTTGTGGAATGAAATGAAGGATATGCTCAGAGATGGGTCGTACCGATTCCAGTGTGCGTTACAGCAGTTAAGGTGAATCTATAAAAACTTTTAAAATAATAATTTTTTTTATGTAA
>DWFT01000721.1:0-10882 GCA_018246795.1 Microceris patrobas patrobas
GAATATTCCTTACTAACGGTAAAGGAAAACATCGTGAGGAACCTACACACCTTAGAAATTATGAAAAAAATAAAATTTTTGGGAAGCTTGTCGTCTCGCAGTTGGCCAGTGCGGCACACTATGGCCTTAACCCTCTTATAATGAGACCCGTGTTCGAACAGTGGAATGAAGGGTCGGAACGGAACGAATTTGACATAATGGCCTATGTAACTTTTATGACACTTGCCAAAGAATACAAAAGGATATGAACACAATAACTTTGAAATAAAAACTTTGCACTATTGTCAGTTTGAGATACTCACAGTTATGTCACGTCCGATGCAAAATATTGCGACAAATGCTCCGACCAGGGCAATTATAATGTACAAACGATTTATCCAGTGCCATTCAGTGGCTATTGCTTCTGCCAGACAATGGAAGGTTACGACCTGGGAAAGAGTTTGTTATGTTAGTTCGTGTTACACATTAAATATATTTATTTATCGCTATTACAAGGTTGCTATTACCGTTACGGATCGTCCTATGTTATGTACCTATATAATTTAATAGTTCCGTTAGTTACATGTTTAGTATATGTAACATCAACATTTACGATTGATTTTTACGATTGATTCAATGGCAAAAATCCTGTTGTAGCCCTATTCATGAACCTCACTAAGGCGTTTGATCATGTGGATCATAGCATTTTATGAAATAAATTATATAAATATGGAATAAGAGGGCAAGTCCGTGGTGTTTTAAAGTCCTTAAATACCGATAGGGAACAAGGCAAAAAAGTTTGGAAAAATTGTTCAATGACAAAAACTGAATTATAACATACTATGCCTAGCATCAGGTTCTGAAAACATACATATTCATGGAGGCCATATCTTGTTAAATTAAAAATATTAATATTGTCATATCTGTACATTATGGAAAGCGCTACTTGTACAAAAAGGAATAGTCAGTTATTTAGAAATCAATCCTCAGCCCGTTTACAGGACACGTTAACTTTGTCGCGTGCAATTTCCCATATGGGACACGAATTTCCCATATCGAAACATATGTTTCGACAGATTCATTAGAATAGCGCCCACCATTTTAAGACCATACCGAACGCAATACATACGAATAATCGAACATTTAACTTTATTTAAAAAGGAACTACGAGCCTCTTGAAAGTATCACATAAGTAATTTACCCGGTCTAGGAACAGACATAGCACAATTCAATATGTACACCGTGTATCACCATCGTCATCAGCACCTCCGCCTTTTCCGTTCCACTGCTGGACATAGGCCTTTCCCAAGCTGTGCCCATCCGATCTTCCGCAGATCTCATCCAGACGCTACCGCCCGCCTTTTTAAAGTTGCCGGTCCAACGGATCGGAGGGCGACCCACAGTACGTCTGTCAATTCGCGGTGTCCACTTGAGAATGTATGTACGTATGGCCTCAATCATTATCTACCTTAGATGTCATTATCGAAGCTTTTGTTATGAGTACAACTACGCTATATCTGCTGTAAGTTTTTGAACAATTTTGTATCCTGCATACCGCGACAGTATCAGCCCAAGGTTAATATGCCTTATAAATACCACCTAAGTAACAATACAATAATTTTAAAACTAACTGATCCTTAAAACAAAGTCGTTTTATATAGCAATTCAGTCGATAATTATTAAATACTTCAACATATTTTCAAAATTTATAGGTCAGACCACTCACCTCGACTATGTAATTTTTCAAACAACTAAACTGCATCAAAGTCGGTCCATTTGTTTGCGAGCTACGAAGCCACAGACACGCACACGCAAAAGCATACGCACACACAAACACGATAGCACGATGATATTATTAACATAAGAAGTACTTATTATACTTACTAGGACAAAAAATTCCATTACCGCGTTGCACAAAAAAAAAATTATTGTGTAAAACTCTCCGAGGTAGAAGTACGAGAAATAGATTATCCAATTCAGTATACGATACCCTTCATCTGTAATAAAACTCTTAAAATTTATATTTCTATTTCAAAATAGAAATAAAAACTGCCGTTAACGCTTACTTAGATGGAACGTGTAAAAATAGCAAGTAAATTATGGTATTATGTAATATGGATGGTAAAATCAGAATACTTAAGTTTATATAAAATGTGAATGTAAATATTTACTTTTATTACAATGTAAAATATTTACTTACTTAAATTTGTAAACAGTATCTGACAGCCGGTTAGACTCTCACAGTACCGCTTGACCATATAAGATAGCAGGCCTCTAAATATGTAATATACAGCATTAGAAGCTATTATCAGACTGCTGTGCCGGCTAGGGGTCACCTAAAATAGAGAGACCAGCTATTTCTAATCATACCTTCGGTAAATATCGTTTGCGGTTATTCTACCCTTCTACAAATGTCTATATTTTTTGCTCTAATGACTTAAAAAGTTTTTTCCCTGATTATCCTGTCAAGATTATTTGAATTAACTACATAATTTGTTGTATATTAAAATCAAGAAATGCAAAATATCATTGTCTAAATATCGCAAAATCCAAAAAAATGAATGTTTTTTGCTATGAAAGTAACAAAGAGAAATTCAGAATACTTGGTTATATACGTTATCTACTGCCCATGTAGGTACATACATCTGTATCCAGCTGCGTATAGGCAGTAGCAAAATTTTCGGAGAATAAGAAGATTTATGTTTCTACCTCTTAGACCTATTATAACAATGTAAGTGACACTACTACTTAGGGGTTAAAATAGATAAATTAAGGATATTTTTACTATATGTATATCTTTAGTTTTTGGGATCTTAAGTTTAAGAATGAAAAACCTATAATACGGGAAGTTAAGGATATTTTGTCCTTTTGAGATCGTAGTTTTAAAACAGTAAAAACCTTTTGAGTCCCTCTGGCAGTCAAAATATGAACAATGGGGGGACAAATCATTGATTCAGCGAGCATATCGAAATCTGGGTCCTGGAAATAGAATACGAACTGCATTAGTTTGTTTAATAACCCACTCGTTTCTTCATGATTGACACCATCGAGACCGTGCTGATTTCTTGGTCTAAAATGATCTGCAACCTTTATGATGTTTTCTCCAAGAATATCATACCAGTATATGTCGGTGCTTGTTTTCTGGCCACTCCGCAAGAGACCTGGCCTGACAATGTACCTTCCTCGTAGATTAACCGTATAGGAATAATTGATATTAATATAATTTTATATTAAAGCGACCACTTGCTTTTGGTTGATTTAGATCTCTATTCACACAAGTTGACATTTGAATTCATTCATTTTGGTCACAGGCACTATCGAACATGTGGGACTGGAAAGTCATGCAAAAACAGAAACAAAAAAACGTACCCACTTAAAGTAGGTGTCCATAAGAAATATCACTTTATTCTTTTTGAAACCGAATTCGAAATAATGTACAGCCACGTGTATGAATGTCGCAACAAATATACAATTGAGTGCCCATTGTGAATAGTTTAATATCTAAAATTATATAAAACACATTATTATCTCTTCAATAACACAAACCGCTAATGAACTTCACGTTAAAAATGTTATACAAAATTAGTCCATATCACGTTGTTGGTTACACTCTCTCTACTTTTTTACTAATTTCTTATTAATCTGTAATCGAATTTATATTATCAGTTAAGTTTAAAAAAGCTCAATTTTAAATTTGTGATTCACAATCGTGTGACCAAAAAATGGACGAATTTAAGTGTATTTTTTGTCTGCGAAAGGCCGCAGGCAACAGTTGAATACGGCAAACACAAAACAGGCCTTCATACGGCTCATTAGTGGAGGACTTCACTCAATAATAATGACGGACGTTTGATATTGCTGCCGTATTTTATCGAAAAGAAAGGAAAATTCAGAAGATCACAAAGTTATCGGAAATAAAATACCGATGCGAATTTTTCAAAAGCTAATTTTTCTATGATTGAATGTAAACGTTCCTATGAATTGCGTTACACGGTACTCTGCTTGTCAAATCAGATAACAAGAACGAAAGAGGAGCATTATTTCGTGCGTATATGCAATGAAATTCTTCTCAACATCGAAACTAGCACACATAAAGTCCCTTTTAATGTGCCTATTGATTCGGTTCTGGCTAAAATGTTTCTAGTATCCAACAACTAGATTAGTACTACACAGTTTTGTTACCATGAACCAGCTAAAATAATTTAAGTAAATGCTCTGTAGTCGGGGATGTAAGGATCATAATTCCTAGTACCATCTTACGTAGGTGCTTAAACCAAACTCTTCGTAACGTGGCACACCCTGGTATCTAAAGAAGGATCGGCTGATCGCGATAAAATACAGCCTACCTAAGCACAGCGTAATGGTCTGGCTACCAACGGGCAGCAGCGTAGCCAGTGCGAAACACTGCTCTGCCATCCTTTACCCAAATGCCCAGCATTGGAAGGCACAATGATAATTTATATGCGAAGACTAAAGCAATAATGATGTCATTCAAGTACCTAAAGCGTGAAATGTTTTTCGGGCTTTCAGGTTATCAGACCCCTAAATTTGAAATATAGGTTTACTGAATAAAAAGTGTCGAAAGTGTAACCAAAAATACCTTTTAAACAATGATTTTGTTAGTGACGCACTATATTCAATTCGTACCAGATATTGCCTGGAACATTAGCAACGCTAATTTTAAGTCGGTTAAAAATATTTTCAATCGTCTTAGTCTCGTCTCAATTTCACATCTAATACATGACGGCAGATTTTACTTCGTGCTTACCTTCCAAATATGCCTTTTAAATAGCTGTTTATGAAGTACCGCCACTATGAGAATTACAATTGTCTGGTACAGCGGCATGAGATAACTTGGGTTACTTAGGAAGGCTTGACGAGATCTGCAATACTTATATCGTTCTTAAAAAAACGTGTCAAACCAAATGTTAATATATAAAAATGAATGTTTGTCTGTATGTCATCAATGAACTTAAAAACTACTGTACCGATTATTATGAAAATTCGTATACATATGTATTTTTCCACCGAGAAGGTTTGAATAATACGAGTACGCTCATGGATGCCACTTGCCACCTGGTGGCGCTGCAGAGTAATAACTTCTGCCCCGTTCAACCGATTGGCATGAAAATCAGTATGACCATGTATTTTTACACAGGGGAAACGAATATGATATTAATTTATTTCAGTTGTCGGCGTAGCAACGCGCGCCGGGTACAGCTAGTAAATTTATAAATCCCATTGACATGATATAATTTTTTTAAATCATACAGTTTGCATAGTAAGTTCTCAATGTTTTTCCTATAAGTCCATTTGATCGTTGAGACCATTCGCTATTGCGAGATTTAAACGCTATGTTAATGGCCACATAAAATTAATTTTAAATAAAATCACGGTCCAACCTTGGTGCCGGTTTGAAATGCGGCTATAAGAGAACACTTTTATAAAATGAAAAACATGTTTATGAATTGATTAACTTTGTCAAATTATATGCTAAAACTTTCCTATATCTATCTTTATAAAAATGTCTATGTTTGTGAAAACGTACTGGAAGCACAAAAACGTTACACTAACAAAGAGTAGACAGCTGGAGCCATATGGAATAGTTCATTAGGATGAGAGTTTAACTTGTACACGAACTCCACATATGTAGGCGTTTCATTCTGAATCTTCTGAGTGAATTCTGGGAGTTCATAGCATGTCACATTATAATTATAGAAGAGTGATATTTTGGTTTCACACCTGAGAACGAGATACATTAATATAATTTACAAAGGGTAGACCCTAAAACATTTGGATGTACTCGTAAATTTGAAATCGTTTATAATTTGAGTTTGATAAAGTGTGGTTAGAATAGGAAAAAAATGTACATTTACTTCTAAAAGACATCCAGAGCTCATAATAAAATTTTAACTTGTGTTTTATTATTCCTACACATAGGAAACATTTTTAAGTAATGCTTATATTAATCTGTCAAAAGGATAATAGGCCTTGTGTGTTATATATAACGAGTTCAAGTATCGAATAGATAGAAACAAGATTGATAGGAAATGGAGAAAAACATTTTTTGCAATAATAATTTTTTTAGAAAAATTTTTCTTACTAAAATAGTAAAAAATATTTTGATACCGTGATAGTAATGTGTCGTTAGGATTTCAATATGATATTGGCATCTTGACAAATACTTTAAAATTCAAAGTTAATAAATTAATTATCATAAGGTTAGGTATCCGCTACCCCCGCTAGTCGGAGAGTCACTTTAAGAAGAAGAAAGGTTAAACATTGGCTATATTTTATTTCATCTGACCTGTTCCAAGGACTTTTGTGTATAACGCCAGCAATTATGATGTCCCATATTATGACTATGTATTGCGTACATTTTTCCATCCCAAATAATGCACTTAACATAGACGACCAAACACATCCTGTAAATAGTAAATCCATATACAGTTATTTAATAAATATATCATTTAAATACTATCCACTCAAAATTTTTTTGTTCGTTCCCTTTATGTATTTCAATAACGTAATAATATATATCGTAAAATCACGCTCATTGAACTTTAAGGCGTGAGCAGAGCAGTATAGTACAAGCCTAGAAAACCTATTACCATACACTGGGCACAAATCTTCGGTCTGCGCTGTTACTGGGAATTCCAGGTAAGAAAAACTAAGTAATACTTTACATGGTTGCGAGTTCGAACCCACGACCCCTTGCTCAGGACTTGCGCTTTGAGCTTGTAAAATGAACTTTTTTTTTATCCCTGTATGCCAGAAATAACTTTTATTAACCCTATTAATAATTCAGAAGTAATAATAATTGAATTTAAAAATAATCAAATTTAATACAAATTTAATTTCATAATAATTAAGTAATAATAATTTAATTAAATAATAATTTAGTAATCATAATATAATTTCATAAGAATTTACTGATTATAATTTAGTTTAATAATGAATATAATAATTTAATCGTTTACTGCTATTTTATTCTTCATGAAATATCGCAATTTTTAATGCCAGTATAATTTCCGTTTAATTGACTTGTGAAACCTCCGGAAGCTCTATGAAAAAAGGGACATATTATGCTTTCTATAACTTTTAATTTAAATGTGGATTTGAGCCCGGTGTATGGCAATAGGCTCACCGCGTATTCTATAATAAGACATAAACGTCACTGCTGAAACGTAGGAGTGTATTACACTCCTCTGCCTACCTCTTCGAGGATTATAGACCTGATGTCACGTTATTTAAAATAAACACGTTAGTTAATGTATTCTCGCGGAGCATAATACTTTGTGATCGCTAAAAGTTATTCTTACCGTAGAATATTGGGACCATTTTGGGTACAAAAAAATGTTCGTCTGGTGCATATAAACTGAGGAACACATACACGTACGTGCTTGGTAGACTTTTGCAGAACACGTTAAACACGTAGTACCATAAGAACCTGAAAGGCAACCAATAATTCGACGATACGCTAAAAAGCCTTTGTACAATGGATTATTGTGACATACTCTTAGCTCCGCCCTCGGTAATCGCATTACTCGTCTACATGTTATAGTGATATTTAAGTAAAAATATATTAATCATACATCTGTAATTGAATTTATGCGTTACAGGCTGTTGTCAGCATCTGGAAATATATAAATGCATCGGTAACTCGTCTGGTACGAAACAACTGACAAGCAGTTAGGTCATCTATCAATGTGCAGTATCGATAATAATCCGTGAAGCATAATATAGCTCAGTATCTAGAACCTCTAGACCTTTTATTAAGAGAATTCTGTGCTCAACTGAGAGAGATGCACCGGCTTAGGTAGTACCCAATACATGGAAAATGGGGTGGTGATGGCGTCGTAGGCGTCCTAGTATTACTAGCAATAAGTGTCTAAGCGTATATATACAATACAAAGCGTTCTTACCTATTCACATGCATTTGGCGCGTCGTAATCACGTTTATTTTATACGGCATAGACACAAATGCTCTGTAGTATGATAACTTCTCGTACATTGTCGCTGGTATAATAGTTCTAACGGATGGTGTTTCATTCTAGAAAGAAACTTATATTTCTATATCTGGGTTTTGTAATACTATTTTTTGTTACAGTGAAAAGTCATCTTGTTTTTAAAATAGTTATTATTAAATAACGTCTTACGTTACATTCGCCAGTGCGGTCTCCACTTTTTTGGTCCCTAGCTAGGTAAGGTGACGACATTTACAAAGTGCCCAGCGGTGGTTGGATGCGAAGAGGTGAAGTTCAAGCTCAGTGGCGTACTACTAGTATTGGAGAAGCCTATGTCAATGTGTTATCAAAGAATATTAAAAGTTGCTAAAATGTTCTCGTTATCTGTGTTACATAATATTTTTCGGATGATTAATATTTTTAACAAAACTCTTTTAAATTTCGGAATATCCGCCAATAAACATACGAGTACGTAACTCGCTGGACGATTTCCCTCCTAATCGTATGTTTATCGCCGCGATGATAACACGAGATATTTCATCATATCATTTAGCAGTTATAAGTTTGGGTTATTATTCGTGATCATAGCTGCGCTGATATTCTTCTCACATACTCCGGTCGTTTATCAGACAATTTGACATAATTCTGTTGACTTAATTCAATGTAGAATCCGAGCTACACCAAGAGCTGGCAAGAAATTTATCCTGTGGTCAGCGTTCCATTTGACAAGTACAGAGCATGTAACGATTTATAAATATTTGACTATTAAATGTCTGGTTAGTGCTTACAACATGATTACATATGTACTGGCTTAACTCGCGTTTTTCGGGATGGTCAGACCATTTTCGAACCTATACGAAGTATTTAATTATGGGCTCCGCCATTAGCAGCGAAGACTGGATAAACAACTAGATTTATTATTTAAAACTTGTTTAAACCTACCTTATATATAATCTGAAGATTTTGTTTCTGGAATGTCTCCGATCCTTCAGCGTCGAATGGAGCGGATTTCTTAAACCTCTCCCAACTTGAGTTTAACTGTTTATCCTCTTCATCTTCGAATTCAAGTGAGTCAGACATTTTTAAAAGTTATATACAGCTTATGCTTATAACGCAAATTATTCATTTAGTTCCTATAGTTTTGAGAATAGTAATATAATTGATTAGAAAACGTCAGATTTACGATATTATATTGTTTGAAGCTCGAATATGGCTCCGGTCACTCAAATTTTGCGAACATGAACATGTAAATAAATAAGTTTGTATGTTCCAAAATCTTATATAAATAATTCAAAATATATTTTATACGATAAAATTAATAATGGATTTATTTCATTTTCTTATTTATGTAAATACGTGTGTTCGTATAGATACCTACGATACGTTGCATAATGCTAATAAAATTTTAAATATAGTGATGAAATGTTTCATTAGAACAAAATATGTTAGTGTTAACTGTGTAGTCATTTAAATATTTCGTCCATATATGATAAACATTAGGCGGATTAGGAGAGGCCATGTCTACAAGTAGACATCTAGACGCTGATGCTGATGTTTATGACAATAAATACTTCTAAAATATGTTTTTAAAGTCCGCTTTGCTGCTCGATTCATTTTGAAATCTTGAATTGAGATCTTTTAGTAACTAGAAGAATCCTTTGGACAACGCTTTGTCAGAGGTGCCATTAAACCGTCTGTTTAATGATAAAAAAGCTTAAGTGGGCATTCTGGATTCACTGTGGCTTTAATTCGGTCTTAACTCCCGAGATTACGATCTTGGGGGATATAAAATTAAGGAAAATAGCTTCCACTACGGAATCACCTCTTTCGCCCTTCATAACACTGCCTCGAGTTCTTGTAAAATTATAGGCCCTTGCGGAACTTGGGTCGAATTACCCACGACAGTAGACAATAGAAATGATAAAAGTAATTATGTAGTTGAATTACTCAAAGAATCTTATCCTGTAATGAATTAGTGACGGTAGTACGCTACGAGCACGAAAATATTTAAATTTTAACTGCATAGAACAAACAATTAAGATACTTTCATTTATTTTTGCCTAAAAAAGAAAGAAGAAAAAGTTTGGCAGATCAAAGGTATCAGGCACTCCGTACTCTCTGCCTGCCCTGTAAGGAAACTGAATGTTATTTATAACGATGAATATTTTAAATTTAATAATATAACCGTCTATTTGAAACTTGCTGCAATATTTCAAACTCGACTTACAGACTGCAACAGGGAGGAAGGCGCGCAGATAATATAATTGCAGGCAAACAATTTTCAAGGGCGGTAAATTATCGTAGTGAAGGGGACGGGAAAAGATTCCTGTACGCGCTCCCCAAATTGCTGTTTTCGGTGCTCAACGTCTTCACAAGCCATTTATTCGGAAACAAAGACCCCGTACATTTTGCTTAGTGGTCGCGGAATAATGCCGACGTAACGTTCCATGGATGTGTGAAGTATTGAAACGGATGAGTTATTTCCAATTATGATGAATAAATTATCGGTAATAATTTTAAAATGGAACCGTGGTTTGGTTATTTCTTATTTATCTTTTGCGTTTTTTTCGTATACATATAAAAAGTTTTTATTTCTTTGCATTATTTACAGGCCAATGCGGATATAATCATTATGATGATTACAAAATTACAAAATAAAAAAATACTTCATTCGTTTCCATTTTAGGCATAGTTATTCTCCGTTTTTTTTTAATTATTCTTATATTTTGACACTTATTCCCTACATCTGTTCTTCCGTAGAAATCAGTGATTGAAACCTACATTGTATTATACATTCATACTCATAGTAAGTTATTACTATAACAAACGTAACATCACACCTGTAATGTCCGAAGGGGTTGGCAGAGGAGTATAGTATACCCCCAAGTTTCACGGGTTAAGTTTAAATCCCATGGAGTTGGTGGTGAGCCTCATGC
>DWFT01000722.1:0-10880 GCA_018246795.1 Microceris patrobas patrobas
TTAACACAAATAATTTCCTCGCTGACATTTTATATTAAGTGTTTTAATATTTCTGATATTCTGTGTTTTATTATAAATTTTGAATCACTGAATATGTGTGGAAGTTTCACATTCTACAATATTTGTATTTCTGCGATACAAAAACAGTTAATAATTTGACGAACATGATTAAAATAACAAATTATATTTGTTTAATTACGGTTATTAAACGCAATTATAAATATTATCTCAAAAACCATCGAGTCAGATTAACCAAGCATTGAATACGTTATTTAGGCTATTTAAACGATTAATCTAAAGACGAATCTGCGACCTTGAAAGTTATTATCTTCATATGAATCGTAATAATATGTGCTAATGTGGCCTGTTATCTATATTAATATGGAGTGGCACGTACCAGTGATCCTGGCAATTTGTCCTCCAAGCGTTCTTCCGACGAAGCCAGCTACATGGGCGCCGAGATTAAAACCAACTACATGCAAGCGGTTTAGTTCGACTTTATTGGCTTCGACCAAGTGGGTGATCAGTCCCGCTATGAATAGCCCAACGCTGGGCACAGCGCTCACCGCGTTACTGTAGCTTTGTTGTGCATACATTGACCAGTCAACGACAATTACATTCACATCGTCTGATGTCAAGTAAGCTGTGGACGAAGAATTCATCTTATAAATATTACATATTATAAACAGAAATATGAGGAATATAAAAAGCAAAGGTTGCAAAGAGCAGAGACATTTGGGATGTTGTGGTCTCTGCCCATCCCGTAAGAGAACAGGCGTGAGTATATAAAAATAATAGAGAGGGAGGCGATGACCTAAAAATAAGTGATTTTATTAGATTCCATCTTAATAAAAGATGCAACCATATGAATTATTGAAATGTAAACTGAAAGGAACTATAGCTGAGGTCAGACCAAGTCATCTTCCCTATTTCTTATTAATACTATTTTTGTGTCTATTTTCGAAAACATAACGTAACATCACACCTGTAATCCCCGAAGGGATATGCAAAGGAGTGTAATACATTCCCACATTTCACCAATTACGTTTAAGTAATAAAACTGTGCGTTTTACCCAATGCGCGTGGTTATGAAAGCTAAAACTGCAGGCGCTGTTGTTTAGCTATTACAAATGGCTTTAGCAATAGAGAATTGACAGACAAATCTAGAACAGAGGCTTCTGAAACTCAAGTAGACGCTCATTGCTCCTAATTAATATTAATAGTTACATTGTGCTCTAATAACACCAGCTTTCGTAAATACACAAAAATGTTAGCTTCAGTGAATATTTATGATTAATTATCGTTAATCTTTTTTCATAGCCCCTTTCATGGACTTTTTCTCTAAAAAAGTTGTCTTTCCGGCCAAGTGCGAGCTGGCAATCTTCACATACCTTACAGATAATAGGAGAAGTCTAATATGAGTAGGTTTTCTCACGATATCTGCATTTACCAATAGTTTGTTCTAACTTTGTGAAGGACACTTAGAAAGTACCTACTTTAAGTACAAGAAATTTAAAAAAATAACATTATGACATAATTACATTTCGCATACTCTAGTTAGTGCTAATAGGATTTTGTCAGGCGTTTTGATTAAAACCTGCTAAGTTTTAATTCAAAAGTTATTAACCTGCATTAATTTTAATTTAAAATTTATTAACTTTTATAAATTTCAATATAAGATTTATCTTAAAACTTTATACCATCTTTTACATCTGGATTTAAAGAATTGAATGCGCTGCCTTGATGACCATGGATGATGATCGCCGTATCACGTCTTTCTAGAATTGGTGAATTATTGATCGACGTCGCAGTGTCGTCGAGTTCATAAAATTGACGATTGGTTTCCCTAAAATAAAATTACAATATTAGAACCTCTATGACTGCTGTATTTACACTGACTTCTTCTACTTTTTCATCGTCTAGAGTAGAGTGGAGTAGAGCAGAAGAAAGAAATATGGAAAAAATAGTCCAAGCTTCTGAAAATAATATGTGACGAAATTATTTAAGCAATGATTAGAAATACTTAAATCTTTTAGATTGATTTAATACACAGATGAACGGATATCATAATATTTTTTTAGTTATAAATTGTAAAGTAAGTTCTTGTTGAAAATTTATTAATGATTTTTTTATTTCATTGTCTGATCGGTCCATGTAGGTACTAGTTAGTGAACCTGACGGCTGCTACGAATGTCTCAAGATATTATACAAGTGATTGCTTAAGTTCGTGTTTGTGAACATGTACATACGTACATGGACACAGACTTGGTTGTACTCACCTGGTATACACAAAGTATTTATTCAAGTTTCCTTGCCGCGCCTGTCTACTCGCGACAGCAGAGTTAACGACGTGGCAGGCTAAAATGAAAATATTAGCATAAATAAAAAAACCATATTCGCAACTCGAACACTGCGAAACAGTACGTGCGTTTCTCAATTACGATAAAGGGTCATAAGTATTTTTTTGTTGCATGGATTGACAAATAGGGAACGAGCCACCTGATGGTGAGTGGTCAGTGGCAGACTTCAAACGTATTAAATAACATACATTTACCTATAGGTAATACCTTAATGCTACCTAACAGTATGTACTCGAACACTTGGGAATGTACTAGAATATTCAAGTTGACGTTAGTCCATTAGGAGTCGTTAATCAGATTTAAGATGTTGACAATCAAGATATAACAGCACTCCATCACTAAATTTTAATTTTGTAACATAACGTGGGAGTGTACTATACTCTTCTGTCTACCTCTTCGGGGATTTCGTGTAATTTTACGTAACATAATATAATACATGTATTTTCCCGAAGTGGTAGGCAAAAGAATGTAGTACTACAGTTTTCACTAGTTTTGTTGTAACAGGGGTGAACCTATGACGAGTAAGATACATCGGGTACAAATCCAGCCTGCATACTATTACTGTGAATTTAATAAACGGACCAATAATATGATTCCCTTTTTTAATATTACCTTTTTTAATGTTTAATTTATTTACTAACTATACCTAAACAGAGTTTCCACAACACCAATACAAACATTAAGGCACTTACACACTGTCACTGTGACAAGGAACAGTAGTTTAAGCATTTTTGAACACTAAACGTTGGGTAACAGAAATAAATCTGGCAATTGAACAACATGCAATGTCTTTTTATTTGTAGGCATATTATCTATAATATACACTAATGTTATTAATGTTATACATATATATATATCTGATAATATAATGTGACTTCAAAGGAAATTAAAATTGGCCGACTGATAACATGTAATGTAATGTTTGAAAATAGTTTTATCAACGTCTATAGGCAATCAATCGGTTACACATGTCAAAACCAAGGAGGGCTACGATAACATTGGATGAAAATAAAAATACAAAATTAAAAAAAAGATCCGATGAAGAATAATAATATAACTCAAAAATGCAAATATGATTAATGTACCTACGTTTCAAGTACCCAAATTACTTAGTCCCCAGCTCTTTTAATTATTATATTCCATAGAAAGAAAAATAAAAAAGGCGACGAAATTACTTACCAAATTACTTACAAGTACTCATATTACGTAATCCGCAGCTCTATTGATTACATTATTTCATAAAGAGAAAAATAAAACGTCTTGGTTTTATGTGATGTGAAGTGTGTTTTGAAACACGTAGAATGTAGTATACTGGAGAAGCAGGAATAAATACTCATTTTAAAAATTGTAAGTTAACGAGAGTCTTGGTCTATTACTTCAATTTAAAGGTCGTTTTATATGTAAAGAATATGTTCTTAAATATTTTGTAACTTTTTAAAACTCCAAAAACAAAATGGTTGCTACAATACATTTTTTAAACTTTTTTTAGGATTCTTCTAAACGTATTGTTTACAATTTAAATTTCCTGGTGTATTATTTTTATATAAGTACAAACACAAATTATATAAACTTTAATATAATTTTTAAAGACCTATCCAACGACACTTCCATGTATCGAGAGTAATTAATTATAACGTTATTTTTTTCAAAATTTTATTCTTCCCTCGTATAACGGTTGTTAGAAAACGTTCTTCTAGGAATATCGGCTACGAAACCATAAAAAACTAACGATACCTGCAAAGAAATGTTGAAAAGACTTAGCTAATTAGTTACCAAGAAACATCCGTAAAAGAACAACAGTAAATCATAGTATCGTCATGTTCGTCAATTTATTTAACGACCAAACTAGTGAAACATCATGGATACCTATTAGTAGCGTCTTATACTTTCAGACCCTTGTTTTGACATTTCTCTTAACTTCTAGCAGAATAATATAAATTATCGATATTATATAATATTTCCTTTTTTTATTATTTATTTTCGACCCTTTTACTATGGAACATTGGTCTCCTCTCAGAAAGACAGTGTTAAGGCCATGGTTTGCCACGCTGGTCAAGTGCGGGTTGTCCGACTTCGCACGCCTCAAAAAAATTTGAATAACACGTTTAATTTGCTACTACTCGTATATGGATCTGCGTCCGGTGTATCGAAATAGGGTTACTCGTATGTCATGTTCGAATAAGGGACGCATTACATAACTGGTCAATTGGAGCAATAGATCCACCTCTTTGCCTATCTCTCCGGGGAAATACAGGCGTGATGTTATTTTATGCTGTTATATTATATATGACTCAATGAAGCTTAGTGGTGTATAATACAAGCTCATGAGTAGCCGGCCTTATTTTTGTTTTTGTCGCTGATATAGAGCAAGAAAATGATTTCCCTCTTTCAATTATCTCGTTAACATCTGATTAATTACATCATCGGAACTCTATCATTTGTTACAGAGAACTTGTTCGATATCAAATCTTGTACTTTACCGCATAGTAGTACCTAATATTCGCTTTTATAAATGGTCACATTAATGTAATATTGTCTCATGATATCACAATATGTGTAAATATATTTACCAGGTCTATTATTATTTCATATATAGCATTGTGAATTGTAAATAATAATAATATATGTATTTCTATCCTGACCAAATAGGTCAGACACTGGCTGATGGAGAAGTTAGAAATTTTGGAAACTGGTGTGCATGTATAAGGAAAGTGGTGAACGTAGAAAAAGCACGTCATTTCTGTAAAGATAGAGATATTTGGTACTCTGTACTCTCTGTCTACCTCGTGAAGGACCTGTCGTGACTAAACAATTGTAATGATTATAAATGATTACCAATTTTTGAAAACTGAATTGATTTAAACTTAAAATGCTAATTCTTCACTGTAACATCACGCCTGTAATCACCCAAGTGGTAGACAGTGGAGTGTAATACAATCCCCCGGTAATTCTTTAAAATATTCTTATTTCAGAAATACAGGTTTATAAGGCAATAAGAAAATAAATGCCGCCTCTAATTTGAAAGAAATATTCACGTCCGCTTTAGACCACAAAAATATGTCAATATTTGGGTGCTCAGTTTTGATAAATGCGTATAATAAATAACATTTAACATAATTATGAGTTATTATACTTAAATGCGAACATTACTTATACTTATTAATACATTTAACAGTTAAGTTACTCATTACCGACTCTTGCACAAATCAGACAAATGGGAAAGTAATTTTCAAATTCGTGCCTTTAAATATTATTCTTATGTGAATACTTTAGTATCGGTGTACGGTAAAAGGCTTAGGTACTTCGTTTTCAATGGGACCTATAACATAACAAACATGGGAGTATTAAGCTCTTTTGCTTACCCCTCCGGAGAAATACAGTCGTGATGTTATGTACTTTAATAACTTTGTGAACTTTGGAATAACTTGCTTTCCACATATACAAATTCTTTTATGTTTAGATTCATTACCGAACATTTTCCGAATGATTTAGCTTATGCTTAAACGAACTATGCAAAATTTAGGGCACATTCACACTGTACAATCTATTTGCGGTATCTCCAGCAGTGGGCTGTGATTTTTATGTCTGAAGGACTGAAATTAGAAAATTAGACATTAGTTTATGTTCACGATTAGCTTGGTTGTCATTTTTCCACTTTTCAAACGGGATTTTATCACATCACTCATATACATGTAATTCCCTGAAGGGATAAGCAGAGAAGAGCAGTGCTACAACGTTTCATCTGCAATGTTATACATTTTATGATATGGGTGAGCCTGTTGCCATTCATTGAAAACAAATCTACACTTAGCGCTACTACTGGAAATTTCGAGTTAGAAAAATTAGATAATATTTTTATCGACCTGGAGATCGAATACATGACTTCTCGCTTAGCAGTCACGCTTGTCACCACCAGACTAACAAAGCAGTCACATGAGATTTTAAATTAGATTATTCGCATTTTCATTTCCAATTCGTTTCATGTCAGTGAGTAAAGCAATTGGTTACAAATATATCCAGATGCCGAAACTGTATATGAAAGTCAAAGACAGTTTATTTTATTACCATATGCGAATGTGCCTTTATCCCTACTAGTCCCTATTGAGTAATGAAATTATTTTGCTGCATGAATTGTTTGTAAGCGGCGTGTTTCAGCAACTTGGAGATCAAATTCCAGTGTTAACGTTCAAGTTTCGAGGGCACTCTGTTGATCGTTACATTTCAATACCCGCTTCTGTTATATACATACATACGAGTATATCGCTCATTATATGATTCATAGACTATTCTATAATATATAATCACATAATAGTCACAGAATAATTATGATTTCAAACTTTCTGAACTGTTTTCTGAAATATAGTGTTTTTAAGATATTAATTACACTCTAGAAGCACATGAAAAATATGTGCTGTTAAAGTAAATTCTGCCTGCATTTTACAAATACATATCTTTGTACAAGCGACGACGCCACGTTCATGATTCATACACTGTGTGGAAAAAAGAATGAAAGAATAGCGAAAGTTGAATCACGTAATTTTTTCATGAAATAAAATTGTCGTATACAGCGTATAAAAAACCAACGACAAACGAAGAAGACATTTCAACCTACAAGTTTCCGTTTATCCTGAAATTTAAAATCTAGTATTTAAATAACAGCTAAATTATAAAATCTAGTAAGTTACTTATTTTAATATTATGTTCGTAAAACCAACTATAGGTATTAATGGATCTAATATAACGTAACGTGTCTATAATCCACGAAGAGGTAGGCTGAGGAGTGTGGTACACTCCCATGTCTCACCACTTACATTTCCGTCCATCTATGGAATAGGTGCTAAAATGGGTCAAATATGAATATGATGTAAAAAGGAATACATATTAATGACTTGTTTTAAAAGCCCTATTATTTAATATTCCAAGATTTGTCTTGAGAATAATGTAAGTTTAGACATATTAGATGGTTACGAGAATTTTTCTAGCTTGTAGGTAAATAATAAGAGAAATAGTTTAGAATTAAATTACGAAAATAAAGTTGCAGAAGTTTCAGTCGCTCGACATCAATGTTAGCAATGAAATTATCGTGTATAGACAATCAATGAGAAATACTCCGTTCTAATTTGATGGTTTACACTTAAACAGCTAACCGTTCTAATTGAGCTATCGCTTTAACAAGCATCATCATTCTTCAGGGCTTAACAGCAAAATGAGAATACTAAGACCTAAGTCAGTCACGCCGGCCAAATGCAGATTGGCAGATTTCATACACATTAAAGTATTATGGAGAACTGTAAGCTTTGAGGCCATAGTTTCCTTGACCGTTACAGCAAGTGATATTTAATATTAAAAAGAATATAAGCTACATAGTATTAGAAATATTAATGTGCATATTACATACTGTCTAGACTTTTCATCTCTCATGCCAATATTATTAAACTCTGAATGCACTGTCATATCCCATTTTATGCCAAAACTAAGATGCTTATTATCATAATAGCGACTCTGAAAATAATCGCTATATATTTTTGTCTGGACTGATATTAGAAACGGGCGATACAATTTTATAAATGGCTTCGATTATTGCAATATATGGTTATATAAGTAATTATGGTTTTTTTTTTAAATCGCTTAAAAATCCTTTTAATAACGTTTAAATGATGCATTAGATAGATAATTCGCAATAATTTCTTGCCGTTTAGGGCGGTCGATTTGGTACAAATATTGCAAGTACTCATAGATGTATATCGTCAATGAAGTTCTAACAGTGTGTAACTCAAAAATGTCTACTTACTTACGAGTAACAGGAGTATAAAATGTCTGTGTACCCTTTACTTCGCGGTGTTAGTTTTAACGTAAAATAGGGTGCCATTTATTAGGTAACTGATTTCTGATCGAAAGTCTGAATTAAACGGATGATTTCATGTGATTATTCTTTATCGAATGGCATTAAAATTTGACTGACGAACGACAATGACTCACGCGTTGTTAGAAGTTCACTTCAATGTCACATATATTAATTTTTACATGCATATGTATGGATTGTTATCGACAAATCATTCGTGTCATAGAAGTCTAAGAAATAATAACAAAACGATTGATTTATTAAAATGACCTCGTTGTTATTATATAAGAATCAACAATAACAAAGTAATTAAGATAATATAATATGGATTTACTTGGAAGTCAGCAAAATGTCCCTACGATTAATATTTCTATATTGGTTGCCCCATGCGATCACACTATTAATATACTAGATTTGTTTTACTACGTTTAATAATTGCCCTGATGGTCGAGTGGTTGTAAAAGCGACTGTTGATCGAAAAGTCTTGCATTCGATCCCCGGGTCGGATACTAGTGGATTTTCTAACTTGAAATTCCTACATAGTAATAGTTTAGAATCTAGATTAGTGTCTGGTGTATAGAATCAGGCTCACCACATATACCATGATGGGACGTGTAATGTAAATGGCGAAACGTGAGAGTGAACTACAATAGTCTGCGAACTTCTTCGGGGATTGCAGGTTTGCTGTTACGTTATATTGAAGCATATGATGAATATCAATACCGTATGATGATATGCTGTAACATCTTAGTGGGTCAGTGCTGTAACATCTTAGTGGGTCAGTGGTATATTGGTGACGCATATAGCAGATTTTGGCAGGACGCAGCCGTAACTCGTCCAAGTGTGCAACTTATGAGGCACTCGCTTACTGACCCGAAATTACTTGGCAGAGGACTACAGACAGGCTCCGTCTTGGCCACCTAGATACATTACGCCCGATGTTATGTTATGTAAAATAGTATATATAATATATTGAACATACAATTTTAATACCATTATGCCCATTTTTAGGTGCTTGTGTTATGTACGCTTTAAGTGGGAAGGTAAATAAACAGAAAAAGAAGATAAATTACAATAGCCAATTACAGATGTTTAGTTGCAAAATTGTTACATACACTGACTATCTCTTAAATTAATGAAATCTGTATTATACACTATTATGAAATCCGTCATAGTAGGTCGCCGACATACATAGTTCTCAAAATTAGTAAGTTGAAGTGACAATGGGCAGGCCACATCGCTCAAGTGACCGACAACCGATGGGGAAGAAAGGTCATCGAGCGGCGACCACGTCTCGGTAAAAGGAGCGTAGGTCGCTCTCCTTCCAGATGGTCTGACGATCTGAAAAAGGCAGCGGGAAGTTGCTGGATTCGGAAGGCCCAGGCCCGGAAGGAGTGGCGCCGATTTGGGGAGGCCTATGTCCAGCAGTGGACACCTAGAGGCTGACGATGATGAAATTCGTATTTTACACTACTATGAAATCTGTATTATACACTACTAATAAGGTCATTAAAGTCACAACTAGTAAAATAATTATGTCAAAGACAGTTATAAATAAAAGCTGAGTATGAAATAAGAAATTTCCTTGCAGAAACGATCCTCTTTATTTTTCTTTGTGTTGAATTAAAAAAGTCAAGCAATTAATTATATATAGGTAGAAAATTGTGCCATAGTTTCTCTGTCGATATGCTGTTAACCTTTGAATTCTACGTTGAGTTTAGATTTTTAGTATAGTACGGCGCATAATTCCTATTTAGTATAAGTCATTACGACACATATTTTTACCGAAACCACACCGAATTTAGATATAAGGTATACTCTATCTGTGTCTATGGTCGATAGAGACAGCTTAACATCGCTACTAGTATCATTCAATATTATTTCTACATAATAACAGCGAATTGGCCATTTACATTATTAAATCCACTAGAGAAATGAGAAAAATTAATTATCATTAACACAAGTAAAAGACAAAAGGATATTTTTAGTTAGATAATTTCTGTAGATTTATTAGTCAGTTAATAATAGTCAAGACTAAACAGGTGACTTTCGGGAAAAGTGATCATCTTTTAATAAGCCGTTCATGAAGCTAAACGTTGTATAATGTACGAGTATATGATGACTATATACGAATATTTTATTATAATATCATGGCACACCTTATTAATTAAGGTTAATTAATGAGAATTATTACTAATAAACGTTCCACACACACTTAATTAAAAATGAAAAAAAATCTCAAACATTGACGCCAAAACTTGCAAAAAATGCAATAATACAGACCGGTCTCATTCACTGCGTTGTACTTATAGCGGAATTTTTTGCATAATGGACTGTAAATTTTGTACAAATCGACGAGAAACGACACGATTAATCTTTTCAAAAGTTTAATTCATTCAGAAGGGGTCAGTGTAGAGCGCATGCGTGTCAAAGGTCGCTCAGCAATCGTAGCCGATGTCCGCGGTAGTTCCAAACACGTATTCATATACACGGGTCGCTTCAAACGGCGGACTCCACTGAGCGCCGCGTAAAAGTTTTCCAGGATATTTCTTTGACAATATCCATTCGTATCCAGGGGACGGACGAACAACGTGCTTGTTCTTTAGTAAGACTGTCGTAAGTGACTTTATGACGACTGAAGTTGTGTAGTTTCGTGTTAAGAAGGAAAAATGAGGCTG
>DWFT01000723.1:0-10878 GCA_018246795.1 Microceris patrobas patrobas
ATCAACAACAACGCAAAATCATTCCTCGTGAAAGAAGAACTTATAGAAATGACAACCAACGAGGAAATAAAAATCGAATTCGAAAATGGCTACGAAGAATTTTGACTACAAAGGCCAATCCCGCAATTGTGCTCCAGATCGTGGTCAATTGTTCAAAAGTTTCTGATAGCATGCCCATTATCGTATTTATGTGGACGTAGATTTACGAATACTGCTGTGGCAATCCTGTTAAAAACGCAACTTTAAGAAGTCCTTTGTATGTTACGGAACCCTACGACTTTAGGTTATTTTTGAGTAAATACGACCCTGAGACCCACTTACTTGTTAAAAACCGTTAGACTCATCCTTCACATTAGATTAGTTATGTTTCTTTAATGCTGTTTGTTCCTAGTTAATTCAGTAATTTTGCCGTAAATGCGTAACAAACAAACACGAATATTTTCACATTATAATATTGGAAAGTCAGAAAATAGACTTATATGAGACTCCAGCTATATTTAAAATAATTTCGAGGAGGGTTAGAAAATAAATATTTCTCGAACTAGGTAGCAGATGAAATAAGTTTGGGAACTTTCGTATTATAGTAAGTTACGATGACCTAACGTAACATAACGCCTGTAATCGCCAAATCGAGAGGCACATGAGTCTAGTACACTCTAACGCTTCACCAGTTACGTTATACGCTACATAATGAAATACATTAGTGATGAGCCCATTGCTAAACGCCGGGTACGAATTCAGACTCCGAGATTACAGCTAGGTATTTTAAGTTATAATAAAAAACCCGATAGTACCCGGGGTCGAACCTAATTCCTCTCGTTCAGCAGCGGCGCTTACAACCACTCTACCATCGCATAAAAATAATGTAAATATAGGTTGTTTATGAACATATTTGAATGTATATCATCTAATTTATATGTGTAACTACTAAGCCATGAATAACACCGCAACTGTGTTTCGGGAACTGAAAAAGCTGCTTAAAATATTGACGTAACAACAAAATGCAGCAGTAAATTAAAATCAAACACCATACCGGATCCAATTTAGTATTCCATTCACAAACCGAATTAAATCACACAATAAACATATTAAAACCAGCTGCTATTACGTGATAAATAATATGCCCTACATCACCGAACATAATGAAATATTAATTGAATACAAAACCGTAATTAAAATTCGATTATTAATTTAACACTGCATTTTCATAACACGTTCTTTTACTGTCCATGTTAATTACGATATACCATCGCCAAAGCCAACCGATAATTGATTAAAGAGCTGCAGTTATATCGAACACTAGGATAGCTTAAGTAGACATAATCAGTGATGATTCTTTTCAGCTGTAGATATAATCAGTGATGATACTTTTTAACAGTAGATATAATCAGTGATGATACTTTTCAGCAGTAGATATAATCAGTGATGATATTTTTATACGATAGGTAAAGTACCTACGATAACTACGTAGATTTTCGAAAGACTCGGGCTGATTCACTGTACTCAAACAATATTGATAATTCAATCTTCAAATTTAAAAAGATCGATTATATATTTACTTATCTAATATGGAGAGAATAAAAGTATTAAAAAAATATTTATGTATGTATTTAAACAATAAATTGAGCACAGCTGCTTGATAATGATTCATGGTCGAATTCGCATCAAGAATATGCATGAGATCCGTCAGGGCTTTTTATACCTGCCGATTGTTTATTTTTGTACAAGCGCGTCGTTATTAAGACAAAAGCTAGCGTTAGTTCCAATTGATAAATTATATTTACAATCATTTTCATCATCATCGGCCTATATTTGATGACGATGATGACACGTTTTAAACATATCATAAAAGTGTCCTGGACGCAAAAACAGGTTAAACAGTCGTTCGTGGTCATTTCTTAAAGAATATCAAGTTACTAGGATAATAGTGTAAGTAATGGCACATATTTGATGTTGGAATGTCTCGATGTTCAAATTACAAATGTCCGAAGCGATCATTAATTAAGTCGTCAAATAAATCATTAGTCTCGCTAATTACTGCATAAGCGGTACTAGATGCTAACGCGGCTACAATTACACAACCTCATGCGGTTTACCAAAATTGCTTATATACAGCATGTTCTTTATATGTTACCGGATCTGTGCCCGGTGTATGGCAATAGGCTTAATACCTATTCCATGGGACTTAAACGTAACTGGTGACACGTAATGTCATTTTATTTTATAATTAGAAATATTATTAAAAATAGAGCTGTTTTTTTACTATTCAAAAATATTACGTCAATGAGACTAGAAATGAGCTGCTTATAAAAGTGTCAATAAAAACAATGTAATATCACAGTGTAACGTAGTTCTCAAATGTAATATAAGTTCGATACATATCCTTATCCAAAATTGCAAGAAGTATTATACACATTTTACTTAATATCTACTACATACACAGTACACGTAACTGGACTCAGTCGTTACGTCTCTGCGTAACCATAAGACTTCTCTCAACAGAAGTACTGATAAAGTATAAAAACAATTAGCTAATTTGTTACCTAACCTCAGCAACAGGAAGTGTATACCTGACGTGTTCCCTAAAGCACGGTTATGCTCATGGGTAGTTGACATTAGCGGTCGCCGTTCTAAAGGGTCAACCGCAAAGATGTTGCTTAATTTATCACATCGTTATAATATATACCAATGTATTAGAACTATGAGCATACTGTTATACATTAATTGTGGATATAAATTAAAATTACGTTTGTTTTGAATTACAGACTAATGATCGATTTAATGTTCTCTACACTTATTTAGTTCTAAATATTGTTTGGTTGGATCAGTCACTTTAGACTAGATGTAAAAAATGTGTAAAATCGAGCCCGTAGTCTCCTAACGGGTAGGCAGAGGAATATAGTATACTTTCATGTTTTTTCTGTTAAGGCCTACAATAGAATAGGTGGTGAGCCTATTGCCATACACCGGGCACAAATCCAGATTCCGAGTCACTACTAGAAATTCTAAATTAGAAAAAGTCAATATTTAGACAATATTGTCTTTACATTTTCGGAATAACAATATGTAAGTTGAAATTAAAATACTTAATTATTGTATATTCATGATAAATATAACTCGTATAATTAATAAAATTAATTTGTAATAACGATTTTTTTTGGTCAATAAATCCGACAATGACTCGAACCAGTGAATCGGTAAGCGGTGTAGCCAGTCAATGACCCGAACCGCCACGAGCACCCACTGGCCAATCTGCGAGAGGTGTTGAAGGAATGAAATCACTTCAAAGGGATACAACACCACCATTGAAATGACTCTATTTCATTCTATCACCGCTCTGTCCTTTGTATACACTGTATACAGTCATTTGTTCATCGTTCCCGTTTTAAGTTTTCGTCGCCGCAGTAAATCATTTGCGTACTGGCTAACAGTGAAAACGAATTTTCACAGAGAAAGTGGTTTTAAAGATGGCGGAATGTCTGTTAAATTGAATTAACATGCCGCCGCTAATAATATTCGAGCGTTTATATTATACTAGTCGTTTCCCGCCAGCTTGGCCCACGCTAATACCTAAAAAATAGGCATAGGTACAATGAGTCATTGTTGTTTTATAAATATTTTAGATTTTTTTTTCAATTAGCATGCCTTTTTTAGTCTTAAAATCAGTCAGACAGTTGCATTTTATCGTGAAAACGTTACATCGTTAATTTTTATTTGTAGTATTAATATCGATATACTAATCATTATATATACTTGTCTTCCGATCGAACCGCGAACAGATTTTAAGTAACGATATAGATGATAATATAGGAATAGTAAATAGATAATTAAAATATAACATCACACCTGTATTTCTACGAAGGGCTATACGATCCAACGATATAGAAAATAAATGTCATAATTACTACAATGTGAATCTTATAGACTGGTTTTAGTAGACGTAGACTTAGAGGCGTACGTCGAGACTTCTAAAAAGAAGTCCAAATCAAGAATATCTTTAGAGTAGGTACTGTATATGAACACGAATTGCGACTATGATGAAACTAGAAAAGGTGAAAGAACTTTGTCAGGTCAAGAACATAGCCAGTGGAAATCCCTAATCTGCCAACACCCGTAGGAAATAATACCATTATGGGTGTATTATTTGCACACATTAATATTAACATTATTACAAACAAATATATTAGTCTGGTATTAAATATTTTGATATAGTGTATATTTGTAAAGAAACAAAAAAATAAAAGCAAACACGATAAGCAATGAAAGCACATATTCCCGTCCATGACTAACGCAAATCTGGCGTATCGCCAACCGACTTCGAATTAAGTCCTTATGGCGTATATAACGAACCACGTACAAGTATCCATCCGAAAATCACCTTTATCGTCACACTTTTCGATCATATTAAACGCAAAATAGTTATACAAGATTTTAAAACGCCGCGCAGACTTACAATTATTGTGTTATATCACGATGTAATTGTTTATACAATAATCGACCTTACTGTTATCACATTACAAGTCATACAACTCGCAAATGTCTGGCAAAAACTACTACTTGAACATGTACCTCATAATTCTTTTGTATAAATCGCATTTGAGCGAATATCATCTTTATGACTTAATGTACACAGTTCTTTCACAAAGTCAAATAAAAATATGAAAGTACTTTATGTACTATGAACTCTATTATAAAACTCTTGGGCTTCAAATGAACGGATACGTAGAAAAGTTGGTCCTTCGAGCCCCATTCGAAACTTTGTAGGCGTGTACGCGTTATGGGAACTTAGGCCGTTTTTCGTTAGTATAGGGTCGAATTTTGATTGTATTCATCGTGTATTCACAAAAAGCTTTAGGGATTCAGGGTCTAAACTTAGTGCTCATTTTTGTACCATTCGTTTCTCAATCACCATTTCGTTGGTCGTTAGTTTGTTTTGGCCTTTTACTAAACCTGGTCTCTGGCGTATTCCGCAGTATGTACACTAGCAATGTTTTTAATTTACATAAATTTATTTCAACATATTGCAATATTTATAATACTGTAAACCTCACTAGGTGATAACTCAAAACGAACCAAAGGTTCTCATTGTATAAAAAACATTCAACCGGAGAGGAATCACTACACTCCAAACACTGCAAAATCATCATATCTATCCGTTGTAAAATACTTAACGTGGCCATCAGAAAGATGAGTTATTTTATGGTAAGGAAGGGGTCAACACCGCTGCTTATAAATATTTGCAACACCAGCGGAGTTCCTAATGCGTAGCCGGCTTAGAAAAAGCTCTTGCGCCTTTCTTAAGGATCCTTTGTACTATTCTCAGCATTTTCACTGATTGATACATAAGTGGTAGAAACGACATGTTGACTTGTTAGTTTAAGGTATGCAGAGCGCGGTCAGCTTCGGGGCGAGTAGTAACTCGGAGCAGGAGTACCTGCAGGCACATTTTAACGTATTTTATCGCCATTATCAGTACTCTTGTCTCCACCGATCAGCGTTGGAGTAGTGTGGGGTAGAGTTCCAGATCTCTTACAGTTGGCAAGAGGTGAATTATGCACTACTCGAGTGGGGAGTCGAGGTCAACCAATACGTTCTTCGTAAATATGTATTATTCAAATAGAAAAAAAACATTAACAATTCTCCGCTGCTTGCCGACGCCCATTGTTTCGTTCTAGCATATTAAGCGAGCTTGTAGCATGAATAAGTGTCGTAATTGTTCTATATATATTTATATATTAAACATAAATCTGTATAACATCTAGATATTTTTTGTGAGGACGTTGAAGAAACAAAAGTCCAAATGTCATCGTTATTCAACACCACTAGCTTGTTTATCCCGCTTTTTGTCGACATACGAAAGTAAGGCCGTCATCTACTACGTTAGCCAAGTGAGGGTTGGCAGACTTCATAACTCAGAACATTATAAAACATTATAAAACATATACAACTTCAGAACATTATAAAGATCATTAAGGTGTACAGATTACAGCAAGTGACGTTTAATTTTAAACCGCCCATAATTTATATAAAGAAAGAAGTGCGCCCAATTTTGGAATACAGGACTTCTGGAGTCAAAAACAATTTTAAACCATTATTCTATCGGTACTATGTAGGTAACGGGTGGGTTTTATAAATCATCATATAGCTTTATCTACTCTTAGTCTGCTGCATTTATTTTTAAACGAGACTCACAAAGTTCGTTGTTATTTAAGTACAGAATGAGAAAAACGTGATCCGACAAACCGCTCCCCAAAGTGGTCTGTAGACTCTCGCTACGTCAATAGGGTCAGTGCATGAGGAAAATCGGACGGTACTGTACAATGAGGATATTGTGTTTTGTGCAAATAAGTTTTTGCAGTGCAATTAACTATTCTTTCTATGTGCTCGTATCTATTAGAAGTGACATCATCAATAATGTTTTGTTTTATTGGGATAGAACCCTTAAAACCTTTCTCTGAAGAACAGTTGTTGTTGAAACATGATGCCATCGTTATCACCATCTTTTTCATTGTGCTGCTATTGGAAGGAGGTTTCCACTCTGGAAGATAAACGGGAATGTACATTTGTTTGTGTGTTGAATGATCGCGTGCGTGCGTGTGCAAGTGTGTATTTGTGTATGTTTTTGTGTAAATGTGAAATAATAAAATCTAACAATGTCCAGATGTGAAGAAGACAAATGGTATATGCACACTGCAGTTACAATGGTAACAATAGAGTATTTAAACGTGATATGATCGTTCATTCAGCGTTGGAGCGATTCGTTGGAGCGCGACCTCAATAATGGTTCTGCCAGTAAATTGTCCATGACCGTCCATTCAAGAATCGGCTAGAAAGATTCTTGTAGCTATTTAAAGATTTGTTATTCATATTTAACATGGGCTAATGTACTGAAGAACATTTTTAAGAAAATTCTATAGTGATCAATGTATCTACCCCCAAAATGTCTTATTAGTGAAGAGGTGCAATCCCTGCATGCAGAGCAATTTTAATCTTTTCTGACGTAAATCTAATCTACCTGACACAATAGGCTCTTCTATCTTCTCGTCTTTCAGGGAAAATTCTTATTGCACTATTCTTCAGCCATCCTGTGTTCTAGCACTTTATAGTTGAATAAGTATTGATATTTAGGAATATAAATATTTTAAAACGTGAAATATTATTCTAAATCTTATATTGGAAATATTTCGAATATAGAATTATTTCGTTTCTTCCATTCCTCTCTACTAGTTGATGGGTGTCGTGTGTCGCTTCTAACAAATCGGAAACTCATCATCAGATGTCCTCTCATCAGATGTCTTACATCTCTCACCGGCTCGTATAATCAAATTAATTTATTTCTGAATCGACCCAGTTAGGGCATCATAATATTTACCGTCATAACAACTCCGAAATCTCTTCCCAGTGAGTGTCTCGAAAAAAAATTAATCAAAACCAGCAGTTCGTTTCGAGTCAAGCGCGCGGATGGAGTCAGGGTTGGAACTTGGCATCGGATGTTTGATGTTTGACGGGAGATGGAATTAAAGTTCAGCTTTAATTAAATATTTAATTTTGATACTTTAAGCTAGCAATAGCTTAATAAAATATTATTCCAAAAAGACAGGTTTTATGTTTATTGGCGCCCAAATGCTATCAAGATTTGATGCATAGGATAAAAACGACAGATTTAGCCATTCGATATAAAGCCAGTTATTACCAGATATGTAATTAATATAAGGAAAACTGAAATTTTGCTTTAGCCTTATTTTTGAGACAGAAATAATTTTACATTGGGATTATTGGAAGTTTGTTTAAATATGTCGAACTTTTTAAAATTTTGAAATCCACGGCCCCCAACGAAACGCTGCAACCCTGGAGCACGATCGTGATGAATAATTTCGCTTGAACAGAACAAATTACCATAACGTCCATCATTAAACACAGATATCTTCTTAACTGGAGCGTGCAATGGTTGACAGTTTCCGTTGGCATTGTGTCTCCAGCTGAGGACGTTTCATTACATGCAGTTGTAAGATTATTCGTCGTTCGTAGTGGAGTTTTTACTTTTTCTTGGTGTGTTGGGACGAATAAAAGTGCATTTCTTTTCGTTGTTAATGTTCTTTTTGTAGTTTCTTGTTGTTGCAATAACAGCAAGAGACAATTATGCAACTATTGAGATTAAATTCTTATTGTAGATCTATTTATGAGCAATTTTCAAACATAGGGATAGATCTTCGAGTACGCTGCAGACTAACTTGTGTGTAATAGTTTTTGTACAAATTTGCTACTGTGTCTCTAGTTTTGCTGTCCATATTTTTCACTTAAATTAAAATGTAACTTTACTCTCCCACCTCTCCAAACTCACTTATTGATTCTATGAAAGCTATGGAAGTCAATAGAAGATATTGATCCAAAAAATACTTGACGACTTCGCACCAGTACATATTGGCACGAAATATGGTTTTTAGCGCTCACCGTCCATGCTACCTACACAATGGTGTATACACGACTCTCAGGATATTTCAAATCGATTGAACATATCGGCCACGGACGAGACGTAGACTCGTGAAGCATCTAAAGCACCAACCGTAGCGGGGTAACGCCCTGCAGCATTGAAGGGTATCTGTGATACGCGTGATTGGATATACTCAATGTCTGGTCTTTTGATCTTGGGTTCTTTTTATCTATACTTCGAAGGTGACAACAGCTTCTGAACATGACATAAGGGGTTTATAGACATTAAGGGGGTACTCACCTTATGAAGAGAGCGTACCTTCTTAAGGTACCTCAGTACTCAATGTATCCGTACCTTTAGAACGTACGCTCTTAAGAGCGAAGATCTAGCTGGCGGCAGTGACATGCTGACAACTTATGCGACCAGCTTAATGCATTATTGTTAGTATATAGGTGAAATGAAAGTATATAGGTCGTAGTTCTGAGTAGATAAAGGTTTTGGTAGTTTAAGCAATAAGCCCAGCTATCGTGAGACGTAAACGTAACTGGTGATACGTGGGAGTGTACTAGATTCCTCTGCCTACCCCCTCGGGGATTACAGGTCTGATGTTACGTTACGCTGATTAATAACACTCGGTAAAGAACGGGGTCTTTTTCTAGTTATTTATCTCTCCCTCCAAAATATAAGTTACTTTTAACGGCAGAGAGGGACGACGTATTCTTCCCTTCTCTCCCTCCGGCCCATCCCTTCTCCTCTCCCTCTCCGCCCCATTCCTTCTCCTTTACCCTTTTCGAAGAAGCAGGTTGAATCCTAAACCAGTAGATCGCCACAGTGATTTTCTTTGTTTTGTTTTACTGCTATGTTACCCACATTGATTAAATATTTCTCTTGTCTTATGTATTAACGTTTGTTTGATACTTCCGCCTTGTTTGACGTATTTTTGTTTGAGTCACGTTTTTTTTGTCCAGGTCGTCTCTGATACGTCAGTGATTCAACATTATACATATCTATGGAATTTTATTGAAAATATTTTCAAGTGTTTTCTGTTTATCGTCACCATTATCATCATCTTTAGCAACCCTTTCATCTTTTCTCTCTTAGACACGGATCTCCTCACAGAAAGAAAAGCGTTATGGCAGAAATTGCTCTTTCCATCCCCAGACATAAATGCACATACATAAAGATACACTATATAGATACAGCACCATATATCCAAACAATAGATACACAAGTTTCGTCAACCGAGAATCGAATTCGGTACTAACCACAGCGCTACGTGCCGGCATCTTGACAATCATGCTAGTAGGTCGGGTGTTGGAATTAGTACAGTGTCTCCTCAATTCTGGAAACCGTGAATAAAATAAAATATGACTTTTCTGTTTCCTGACACGCGAACCAAACGCTCTGCTTTTATGAAAAAAAAAATAAATATATTTTTTTTTTAATGTACCTACATTAATATTATGTAAGGAGAAATGGTATGTCACTATGTTAAATAAAACGTGATCCAAATCCATTCGAAATTACGAATTACGAAGCTATTCGAATTGTTACACAACAGCGAGACGCTAAATGGATCATCAGATCGTCCTGCTTTCTACAAAACAGTACGATTCTGAGAAACTCTACTAAAGTTTTTGTATGGGAAACCGTACATGTTTCGATATTTTTTTATCTAAACACCAAATAATTATTGACAATAGTTTTTAACTAGAATTTTCCCAGCTGAAATACCGCCCAAATGTGGTTCAGCTGGTTAGAGGAACCAGATCGCAGCGTTGAAATCAATATCAGTGTATTAAAATGTCAAACACCTCATACGACTATCAATCTACAATTTTAATCAAATTGTTTATACACATTTATGTAGAAAGCATTAAATGTTTATCAATAGCCAAGTGTTAATTATAATCTATTGAATTTGTTATATCTTCGTCATCATAACGTTACTTCAGTCGTTCTTATCAAATTATCATATAATGCTTTGGATTCTTTGTAATTAAGGCATGTGGTTGAGTAAGGGATTTTGAAATTATTCAGATAAGCCGGTTGGAATTTTAAGAAACGTGTATGTAAAACATGGTCTTAAAGTTATTTCTTTTTTCGCCGAAAATATTACAAAGAATCCTACACTGTCTTAAAGACTATCTAATGTTTTCTATTATGTGTGAAATCTGGCCAACTACTCTTGCCCGGTGTGGTAAACTATGACTTTAAACCTACTCATTATAAAAGTATTCTCTTTTCGACTTGGGGGCTTGACGATAATGATAAATAATAATGATAAGAACCTAACAAGTGATACCTTTATGTTGGTTTCTATTTGTCCTTTAAGCAAAAATATAATGATTAAAACTGTTTTACAACCGCGGTGTGACTCTGATAATACTTAAATAATAATCGACCCATTATAATTCCACTGTTAGAATATGGGTCTCCTCTCATAA
>DWFT01000724.1:0-10870 GCA_018246795.1 Microceris patrobas patrobas
AATTTTGAGCATGTCCTCTTCTGTGTACATTTTGGACGGTAAATAAATAATATATGTAATATGTTATATAGGTACATGATTGTTTAATAAGTTATTAATGAAAGTAAGTTTGTTATCTTTAACAATATAAAGTTAATTGGACACTAACAATTGCATTCGTACAGTCCTGTTCGAGGTGGCCAGCAGACATCCTTGGATGACAGCAACCTCTTGTGCCCACTGGCTCCTGTCTTCATTTGCAAAAAAAAAGAAAATAAAATCGTGATGTTGTCAATTGTTCTAGAATAATCGTATCCGTCCATACATAGATTCTGAAATGACAATTACATGCGACTGACATAAACATTACAATAACTGAAAACGAATAATGACCATCTACTGTATTTTCATATATAATATAAGTACTCTATACCTACTGTCTTCGCACTATGGCCAAACGGTCTACGATATTCCTTTCTTTATAATTGTTATCCATTTTAACCAATATGCGAGAAATTATATGAAAACAGCTAAGATATCGGGCTGGTAATAAATATAAGAGAGCGCCGTTATAATCAATCAGTGATACCAAACTGTGTGGGAGTGCGAGCGTGAGAACGGAGGAACACAAGCAGATGGACTCACGATTGTCAATTGCAACCTGCGCGGCGCTGTGGAATGGAATGTCTAATTGAATAATTTGTAGATACGAGTATCATACCAACAAAGCTGCTGACACTCATTTGACCAGCAAAGCATATGACCTTAACACTTTTTATACTGATAGGAAGTCTTTTTAATGAATAACGGCAAATTAATTGAGGATATTACTTATTATTTTATAACTACTAAAAATCATTCGCGACTAATTTTCTAGAACATTCTTCTATGTTAACGCATTGTATTGTTGTTGTATTATAATATGACGTCAATAATATTGTTATTTATTCCTAATGTTATTTATTCCAGATTTCTTACATACCTAACTATGAACTAGAAGACATAAGCCACCTTTACAGTTCTAGGCCCTTATCTGTCGGTATACACGGGCTATGACTTCATGTACCCTCCTAGAAATAGCCAAACAATGAAGTAATCATAACTGCAACTAACTATTATCGAGAATACTAGTCATCGCGAGATTAATAATTGAAGCTACTACGTACAAGAATATGGTATTACTAAAATCATGTGTCCAATAGTTTTTTAATTAATAATAAAGGAGGACTTCAAAACCTTTACTAGCTAATCAAAATATGGAATCACTTACTGAAATACTATTATCGACAGTTATCCTAAAAAATGGATATAATCTTAACAATAATAACACTTAAGGCTAATAGTATACCTAGTAATGCTTTAGGGTACTTACATAATATGTATATTCATCTCATCCCAATTTCGGCCGAATCTGCACTAAGAAAATAAGACAGCGTTATGTATATATATATGTATATCCATTTTTTTACACATAAAGACATAAAAGTAATGGTGCTCATTATAGAAATAAATGTGTTGAATGGGAATTGATCCCACAACACCCACCCATGATGACTAACTACAAGACCAATACGCCAGTCAGTCACATCATTTGTGAGTAATATCAATTCAGTACATCTTTATCTGGAGGAATACTAAAATTAGCTCGAATTTAAACTTTTCAGCACACACACACAGTGCGCACACTTTTCAGCAAACCTATGTACTTCAGAATCATCGCTAGCCCTTTTTTCCACCCAATAAGCTGTTTGAACTCTTCTCTCCGGTCACAAGTACATGTAGTGCAGGTATGTAGTACACTGACATCAGTGTCATAACAAATTGCACCTCAGATGTATAAACATATCTCTATACTACTACAGCCTGCAGGTATAAACCATCTTCGTGCTACCACGTCTTAATCGAATGTTAAATTTGAATTACGAATGTTTTAGGCACATAGAATTCCAATTTTAAACATTATCTGTTCGTTTACTAACATAATGTAACATTGATTTAGAAAGAAGAATCTTTCCCAGCTGTTAGCCACGCTGTAGCTGAGAATGCTGCAACTGTAGCAAGAATGTTTTGTATAATAGCGAAAAAGTTATCCAATGTTCCATCGTGCACACGTTACGTCATTTGAGGAAGTATGCAACAAAGTAACAGCCCAGTACAGTTAGTACTGGCAAAGGCCTCTTCTTTGTAGGTTCTAAGCGTGACCGATTACGCTTTCCAAACCTCTAAGTTTGACGTTCATTTTAGAGACGATATTTTTGTGTCCACTTTCGAAGTATTCTTCTTGCTCATAATGTACCATCATCATCACCCTATCCCAGTCCACAGATGGACATATATAAATTTTCTTTTAAAATATAATTTATATAATATGTCAAAAGAAAATTTCTCGGAAACGAATTATTCCTACCACTTTCTATGGCAGAAGCTCTGATATTTAAAATAGATTTAGATATTTTCTGAGTTAGAAAGTTTCAATTTCGAAATATTTTCCGGTGCTTGTTTGTTACCTATTACATTTGCTAATTGCAGCGTTTTTTTTTTTTTTATTTTACCGATGTAGAAGTTTCCAGTCCAAGTACAAATGTAAAGTCTACAATGTTTTAATTGTAATCATAATTTTGTTCTAATTTATCTAATCTTCTTTTGTTTTTAATTTCTATAATGTATTCTGTAATATATTGTAATAGACGGAAATCCAATAGTATCTATATAATACATATTTTGTCTTAGCTCTTCTTTCATTAGTAAGTCGCTCTCACTGCAGAGCCGACTATGTTGGATTCGATTTCCACCCAGGATAACTATGAGTTTGATGACCATCACATGTATTTAAATTCATATTTTCGTATAGCGGAGGCTAAATACTGTTTTTAATCAGATGGCTGTGTATCAAGCTGAATATATTAATATAGATCTATATCATTAAACGAAAATGAAATCACATCAAAACCAACAATTTCGTTAGTTACAAACGTCACAAATACCACAGTACAAATCAATAGCAGCGTGTCAATCGTCGTTTCTAAATGATAAATATCTTGATAACGTGTTGATGCGATTGCACAAACAGAGGACGATTACAGCATTGTTACTGCCATAATTGCGTTGACTGTCCGTGTCACGGTGGGATGGCCATGATCGGTACAAAAATGTTCACTTGATACAATTGTATAAATGGTTCAGATAATACTAGGCTGACATCATTCAAAATATCGTTCTGAATATCCTTATTTGTATTTTGAATTATATGGATCAGAAGTGATGTTAATACAGCAATATTGAATTATTGAGAAGTACAATATAGTATATACTGAAAAGATTTTATCCAAGCCATTATCGGATCGCAGTAATATCATATAAAAACTTCAATTGCGATTAATGCTAAATAATGTGTTTTCATATACATTTAATGGAAATCCTAACTCCTTAATAAAACTAGAACAGAAGCTTAGTAACCACTTCACAATGATTTAGTTACTAAAGTTTAGTTTAAAATGTTTAACGGGCCGCAAGCGTGTTGCTCATCCCTGCTTTAGTACATCGAATGAGGAGTTCATGTTCATAATACCAGAATGTTGAGATATATTTTCTAATAACCACCACATAGGAAGTATTGTAGTATATACGCTTGCGAATGGTATGTGAAACGGTAGGTCAGAACACAACGGAAACCAGAAAGTTTTACGTCATAACTTCGTGTTTTTTATAAACTAAAGAAAGTCAGGTTAAATGCGCGGATGGGTTTATGTTCTCGCAGGTGGCAACGCACCTGATAGGTCGACGTGTCATTGGGTCGTAGGGCCGGCGTGTCACTTTGTTTTACGCAGCTCTCCCTTATTAAATGATTCTATTTAACCACGTGACAGTTTCAAAAGGGCGGTTTCAAGGTTATTAACGTTATAAATTAGACCAAATAGCACACGAAACGATATATTGAATTAAATCCATTTTAAATATTAAATAATGTCTTGATTTTGTTACTTCTTTATTGGATTGCTCGGATATATGTACACATGTAGGTACTAAATATACATCAACATAATCATCCTGTTTAAGTCTACTACGTGGCATAGGCCTGCCCTGAGGGGTTTTTGTCAATAATCCCCACACTGGGCATGCGGGTTGAGAATCGCAGAGCACAGTTTCTCATACTGCCATTGTTATCGGCCTTCGACGTGCAGGACATTTAGCCGTGCTCAGACTGACCACGATATACTGATCTGCCACTATACTCAACAAGGGCATTAAATATCGCGTCTCAGAGCTTAGCTCGCTTATATCCTGACACTATGAGATCTCACCAACTGAAGTACAAAAACGGTTGTTTGGCTATCTTAAAACTATAATTCAGTAAACATTCAAAGGTATGAAGATCATGATTAGACATCACTCGTAGAAGCTAATTCGCAAGGCTGAGGCGAACACGAGCCACCTTGGCGGCTAATAATTTCCAATGATGTTCACGCGTTAAAGTGCCGTTTCCCACGTCTTTATTACTTCATTATTGCTACTCGTATTTACTCCGTAACAGTGGTAGATCGGGCGGAATTATTTTTATATGATTATGTTTACATCTCAAAGTCCTTGTATAACAAGAATACACTTCCTGAACTGTTGAAATGTATTTGCGGTTGTTATTTATTCCAACCGTTTTATGACCACATGTACTTATGTACTCGTACATGCATTAGTCAATATTAATTTTCAACTGACTCGGGTTCTTTAATAAGTCTTCACGTTCAAACCATAAGGTTCATAATTGATTGCAATCAATTCATCCGAATTGCAATGGCTAATATGTGTCAATTTTATATTTAAAATATAATTATTTTATTAATAATTTACGATAGTTGGTCTTTGCGCGCTCTCTACCTACGCCATTACGAAGTTGGCGATATAATATATTAATAATAATTTTTATTTACATACATATATAAAAATAATCAATTTATTCACAAAGTTAAATTGACCGACCAGGGGCCCATAAAAATTCAATAAACAATGGTTGTTCATTTATCGGTATTGACATTCAATAATAGTGTGATTCGCAGAACGCTTCAGATATCCACAGCAATAACACCTACCCTACCTAGCGGCTAATGTGAGTATGATCAAAGTGTGTACCGGGTATATTCCCAGGACGAAGTTTGCATTTTTTCCCTGTGTAACAAATGCTTACACCTCATTCCATATGACGTATGACATAACACCTAACAACTGGAAATACTATGCCTCTCTGCTTACCCTATCCAGGAAATACAGACGTGAAGTTTTGCTAACATGAATGCGTAAAGTAAATCCACGCTTATTGCCAACGCAGTAATAATACGGAACGTGTCACGTCAGAGAACCGCACGTGCCGCTCGCGACTCTTATCAGCGACTTATCAAATAATCGATGCTTTGTTGCAACCAGCCGCCTACGACTTCGCTACCTTAATTAAATTTCCTACAAAACATACTGTAATTTTCCACTCTCTTTATGAGGTGACTGGCACGTGTGCCGTGTTAAAACGAATCTTTATTAAATGCGATGTAGCTGTTGAAAATTGAGAAACCGGACGCGTCCACTAACACTTTAAGACACTATTGAGGAAGTACTGCTATGACAATTAATAATAATAAGAATGATGACGCGAACCCAATGTTCATCTATACCAGTATTAAAATCGAAACAGTGATGTAAACTTGTGTAGGTTATAAATATATACAGAAGAACTATGGTTACACTTGCTCCATGGATATGGAATATTAAACTAACACTATACCTATCTCCTCTGCCTATCTTTTCGCAGATTACAAACGTAACGATATGTTGTTTCTTTATATAAAATAAAATATCGCTACGTAAGATGACAAAAAGATATAGGTAACCACCGGTTAGGTAGACTACACCTAAGCTAGAACTCTCATTGCGTAGGCACGCAAACAGAATGCATCAATGGCTTATTAATGAATGGATCTGTCTAAGTCGTCATCTGTTTGCTTGGTTATCGATCATTATATCCTTTATAATTAATTACACGCCCTACAATGCTTATTATGACATTCGCTAATACAATAATCCGTGTGTTAGTCAGAAGTAAGAAAGTTAGAAAGTGTGAAGTAAGCATTTATTACTGTATTAATAATCACATTGTTTTCATATAATTGTGCACACTTGTACATCTCTGTTAAATAAATTATATTTGATTATATAGATATGGATAATTTCGATCGATCATATATAATCATGAGTAGAAATAATAAACACGGAAGAAAGAAGATATTGAGGTCACAAAGACTAAAAAGAAAATCTGTGAGATACAGTCCTTTTCATCATACAACAAATCATCCAATACTAGCAGGTGAAACCTATAGAGAGTTGCATTAAATGACAGTAAAACCTAGAAATACCACCTTCTAAGCCGAACTGCACCTCGATGAGACATTTTCTGCGACGAGAGCACAATAACGGATAAAGTTAAGAAGGTTGATTTTGCAAACAACATAAAGGAACAATAGAGGACTGCCTCGTCGGTCTAGTGGTTGTAAACGCGACTACTGAGCAAAAGATCCAGGATTCTTTCCTCAGGACAGCCAAATTATTTTTGAATTTATCTTACTTAAAATTCCCTGTAGTAGAACGAAAACTGGATTTGTAGGAATATACTTATTACTATCATCTGCACAACGCTTTGGGCTAATACGGCCGTGTTGGTGTAAAACAGATGTTATAGACGATATATAAACCCAATAAACATAATCATTACCGTCATCAAAATAATCTTGAAATACCACTAATTACGTTCACCAATATTGCTCTTAAAGGTTGCTCCGATGTAATTAAACCCAACGGAATTGCAGAATTGAACGGTCATGAAAATTTGCCATTATGGTCATCTTTAAAAGGGCAAGCCACACCCGGCACTTTTCAATTTAACATATCATTTACACTATGTCACCGCGGTAAGGTTATAACCATTTCAGCAGAATGATATTTTTAATACAATAGTAAAATGGGTCAGGGATGCAATGTAGGGTAGGCAAAGTCGATGGCGACGTGTGTGCCATCGACTCAAGGTTGGACGTGTGAGATAACAAATGTTTAACACAATATTGCCGAGATAATATCTAGTATTGACTTAGTTTGAATAACGCAACGAGATAAACTCATTTTATACACGCTTAATATATTCATATGTTAATTATTTAAGCAGGCATTAAACATTTAAGGAGAAATAAGAAATACTGAATCTCTGCTAATTTGTGATACCACACTAATGCGTCGACAAGGTTTATCGATTGGTACCTAATGGTAACAACCGGTTCACTGCTCAATGTGCCCTCGGTTGCACGGAAACTTGAAACAGAGAATGAGGATTATTGTCCTTTTGGAGTATTTTTTTTCCCTAAACAGGTCCTCGCGTTCTCGCGACGGAGTTGCTTTGAAATGAAGATCACGAACCCTGCTCAAGTAATGCTCCTGAGTAGTGACCTCAAAGTGATATTGTTTCATAAGTCCAATTTAGATACGGTATTGTGGGTTATGGACACAGAACAAGTTATCCCCAAATCTTAAAAAAATAGGGTCATATATTCCAGAAGCCAGCTTGAGGAAGCAAATTAGAAAGTATAGTAGAATTAGAAGTTATTTTGGAACATTAATGGCAATTGGGCCAGAAGGTGAAGAGAAACATAAGGCTTAAGATCACTGTTTTATAAGACTCATGTCTCTCCTTACATCTGACTTTAGCCACTGGAGAAGATGTCATGACTCATCATCATTATTCTGGCTACCGAGCGATGTAAAGCATGCTATCCCAAATTTAATGACGTATGTTTATTTTCTACACCGGTATATTACTGGACATAATTCAAAAATTATTAGATAGGGAGCACTTTAACGCAAACATCATTAAAGAATTAGTAAATCTCAAATTTCTAATAATTTTATGACCCTTATTAGCAGGTAATGAACACAGAAAATTGGTACATAAAATGTTACCAAAGCTATTTTGAATACGAATTAAAATTTAAAAACGAAATGAAGACCATAAAACGAACAACTGTATTAGCACTGTCACATGTGTTTCCAAATGTCACATAATACGTAATATACGCGAACGAAGTTAGGCACAGCCTCCGCAATTCTTTATTAGAACGCCCACTTGCAAACATTTTAACAGAAAATAAGGTCACTTACACACATGTGACTGTAACACATTAGATCCAGAAATAAAGTCAGGTACGAACACCGAATATACCTATAATATTATTCCATTTTCACGTTACCAAATCATTTGTGCTTAAAAAATCCCTTTGTTTAGTTGCAAACAATAAGTTGCGAAAAGCGTCTATAATTTACTGGATTTGAATTTGATAAGTAGATGCCGTGGCACACTGTTTCGTAGTAATTTTTCTTCTCCGCGCTTCGATAACTGTCTACTATTACGGTCCAGTCCGATTACATTACCCGCTGGGCAAATTGGTACATATTTGGACGTTGCATTGACGAAGTAATAGTGATGCAGCATTGCTAATTGATCTGAATAAGACACGGGTGGTCCAGGGGCTTACTTGACCAAGATCATGGCGCAACCCAGCAGTACGATGGTCGATTAATTGCGCAGCTCCTTCTCAAGACAGAACTGGCTCTAGAATATCGATCCGGTTGAGAAAATATACAATCAGTTTGCTATCAAAGCAGTTATGGACATTTTACTAAATGAACGTGCAGTACTAATTTTAAAAGGTCCTTATTATTTAAAATCTGTTATAATTTCAGTGACGAATTCAATTTTAAAATACTAAGAGGTATTTTACGAAACCTTTCTTTCTTACTCAACTTATTCTGATGATTGAGGGTCATGAGCACCAAAACCAGCATTCTAAATCAGTGTTCTCTAGGAACTTTGTTCTTAAGTAGTTGAATTTTTTAAACTGTATTTGATGTTGATTTAGCATTAGATCTATCCTTCGTGTGAGCGCCCTACTTCTGATATTCTTCTCTCTAGCTTTCTTGTTTTAGACGACAAAAAAATATTAGTAAGATATCTTACATTCTTGACAATATTCTAAATTGATTTAAAGATAAAATTTACATGGTGGCTCAGCTTTTTGTTTCCCAATCCGGGAGTCAGGGGTTTTCATCGTAGCACGCATTTTTAACATCTACTAGACCTGATTATACAAGTAACGGCTCAACTCACGTGCGTTTTTCGGGATAACCCGACTAGTTTCGGACGTGTACGAGGTCCTTCCTCATGAGTTCCCGCTGTTTGCAGCGAGGTCGCTGCGGAGACTCCGCCGTTACATATATAATTATGTTTATTATGTATTATTATTATATACTGATGAATCATTTAATAGTAATCTACTAGACCTGCCCAACAGTGGAACGATAGTGTTTAATCATATTCATAACATTGAGAATGATTCATAAGAATATTCCTCACTAAGTAGCAGTACATGTGATATTTCGATGCGGCTACAAGAATTGGAAGACAGGAAGGAAGGAACACTAAACAATACACTCGAACATAATCTATGAGAACTAGCAACAACCGAAACTAATCTCACTTAGAACTCCAATTATGATGTGGGAACAGATGTATGTGGCTTGTGATGCTGTTATTGTGAGCGGACACAGCAACTGTTTGATAGATACTTATATATCGAGCAAATATATACAGGATCAAATGACCATAACCAATATATTATTAACTCAGTGTGATTCACAAGCGATAAGAAGATACCAATTCATGTTTAGTGAGCTCGGAAATAACACGTCATGGTCCGAGCGATGATAAGTGACTGGCGACGATAAAAAATAGTCATAATGATTGTCATCATTTTGACGAAAATTATGACAGTTTTATGCCGAACGTACATATATTGAAAACTGGCGACTTGTAAAATCTATAAGTGAGGTATTCCAACTCGACCTACTATTCTAATAATTCTCACACGTCAGTCCACGTGTGAAGAGTTCTAAATTTTAAACTTGCACAAGAACATGACGGTGTAAGGGTTCTACCACCATATCAAGAGCCCAAACCAACCTCACCTGCACGTGGTGCACCCTGCTATAACAGACGAGGCTCTGGCGACCGGATGATTGCGGTATAGCGCAGCCTAATAGGAACGGCTAAATGCCCTGGCCGCCGACGGGCAGTAGCGTCGGCGGTGCGAAAAGCCGTGCCCTGCGATCTCCAACCCGTATGCCCAGCGTAGAGATTACGGGTATAAAAACCCCCTTGGGGTGGCCTATGTCCAGCAGTGGACTGAGATAGGCTGATGATGATGATAATTATGACAAGAACATGATATCCATGGTATACAAGAAACACGCAATCTAAAAAAGCTATATTCATCAACTTCCCGTGTATTGTTGTCATTTTGTGTTTTCCCGACAATTAAAACATACTAACTACATTTAAAATTTCATAATAGTTTTAATTCTGAATTCTCCTTGGAAGTACAAAAATCTGCTTGACCCGGCTGTAGTAGTTGATTTCATAAAGGGCGTTCCCCTCCACAGCACGTGAGTTGGCCTAAGTCATAGTATAAAGCGTTTAATTATCAAGCCTCAATTAAATCGCTCTGTTTTATTTTCAATACTAACACATGTAATATTTATCCGGTATATACGAAACACCGTGTTTTGTCTCAAATGTTCTTTATGTTCTTCTTTTCTTAACATCTATTTCAATCATATTACCTACATTGACGAATCAATTATATTTTCAACAAAACTATAACTTTCTTTTTACTGTATTTTCGTAATACCTTCACTGGTGTTGATATTTAAATCAGTACTATCATGGTGACCATACAATAACAATAGCGTCCCTGCACTGCCATGCCCACTCCACGACACGCTACTGACCACCGAGAATTTTATCTCAAAT
>DWFT01000725.1:0-10869 GCA_018246795.1 Microceris patrobas patrobas
CCGACTAGTTTCGGACCTGTACGAGGTCCTTCCTCATGAGCTCCCGACGCTTGCAGCGAGTTCGCGGCGGAGACTGGGATGGACTGGAATGAGTCTCCGCCGCGAACTCGCTGCAAGCGTCGGGAGCTACATAGTAAATGTTACACATTAACTTTTCCAAAAACAATACATTCTATATTTACAATATAAATGAACGCAATTCAATTAAAATATTCCCGTACACTGGGAAAAACAAAACACCGTTGACTGGCAACACTGGTATAATGAGAAGTTTTCGTTAAGTCAACTAAATTTAACTTCCCTTGCGAGAGTCGAACACTTATGCATAATTCATACACAACGCATCGGTACTTGACACGAGAGTCGGGAAGTCTTCTGTATTTACTAAACGTGATATTTCTATTGAAATGGGTTAACAACATTTGTTGAGTATTTCATTTACAACGTTCATTATATAACAGTGAAATATTATTAAAGGCTATTCAAAACGTATTACTAGAAGTACCTAATAAGTGAATGTTGCGCTACCGTCAGCAAGTTTAGTTTTAAGTACCCGTACGTAGTACACAATTTCAATATTGTATAAACTGACGATAAAATTGTTTGTTATTTGGAAAGTTGCACCACTGTTAACAATAACATATACATTTTGAACACCTGTAGAAATATCATAGTTTGAATTATAAATTATAATTTCAAGATTCATGACTTAGATTTGTGTTATGGTCATTAACACAATGAAATTCACAAGTTTCAACCATTATCGCATGTTTGAAAATGTTTGCTACTGCATTTCATATGATAACATTGTTTGTGATGATTTTACGGAAGAGCAACCATAATAATATCACAATAAATGTAATATTTGCGCGAAGTTACCATCGCTCGCATAACCGATTACTGCCATTGCACGTGTAATAAAAAATATTGTTATTCAGTATTTAACAAATGAAAACGTTTTATCAAGGGTTCATTATTTTACCATAAATCAGTAGATTCTCACGGCACTTAAAGCTTTATTGGTAGTTTAATTTTTTAGATATGTTTCTATGTATTTATGTTGCCCTTGTAATATTCATTGTCTATGGTCGCTTTAGATTTTTTTATTCGCCTTTTCGCATTCAATTAACGTTGATTTTCATTTTATTGATCATGGGACTTGAAATTATTGCCTTTAATTTGTCAAGACTGTATCTGTAACAAGACAAATGGGTATGTCTTGAAGAAAAAACCGAATAATGTGACTTTGTATAGATAAAGGCGGATACGTCGCTTTTTGTTTCCCATTGTTACGTTAACTTAATTAGTTTCTTGAATCTAGCATTGTTTTGATCCAGTTGCCAAGGTCATCAATCAATAAATCAATTGAAATAAAGAAAACTTAATGTCTATTTTATATACCACAGTTGTATTTTACTTAATGTTTTAGTTTTATCGCTCTTTGTTAATATATTTTTATCTAGAGGTCTTGGTCACAATTTAGTCTCATATATTTTAAAACATAAAAATATGTCCAGTTCCAACCACCATTGTTTACGTTAAATTACCAACTGAAATCATTTATGAGATCACTAACCTTTTAAAAGATCTTGAAAATATTAGAATCACAATCGCCATGATTTTTGTCATTTAACTAGAAAAAGAATAAAGCTATTGGCTTAAACAACTTAACTTTAACATTATTATTATGCTATCACGTTAGATCCCTTAAGGCGTGGGCAGAGTGCACTGAGTGTGAAGAATCTGACGTGCTTCTTCCACATTTGATATTGTTTACGACATTACTTGGTTGTGCGGTTAGAATATATCGAATTCTATGTCCTAGTGTCCTTTAATGTGGCGCACCTTTCAGAGCTACGAACATGGCTTTGAGTAATGAATCTTCGCCACCTTATTTGCGTTCACCGAGTATTTCTGCTATTTAAAAACGTCGGCTGTTGTTGCATCAGCACGCTAGCTGTTGACATAAACGCACATTGTAATTGCACAAGTAAAACGTTTTACGAGTTCTCAAATTTTTATCGACATACTTGTGTATTTATGTAAAATCCTATTAATTCCGTATGGGATTATTTCCTGTACGACCTCTTTAACACATGGCCGCTGTGCCGGTTTGCTGTGCAAAGGAAAATAATTCGGAAAATTTCGGTTGGAGAGATTTTAATGTTAAATTTGAGTACTCATTTTGGTATCAAGTATTTGTACATTATAAATCAGGAGATCGTTATGTTCGTTGCGAATACAAGATATTCAGTATTTACGCTATTTTTTTAAGTACAAAATCTATTAAAGCTACTTTTGAAATCGATCAAAGATGCATTGCCACTCCTGACGACAATAAAGATACGCTTTTTTTGAATGACTTATTTCCCTGTCTTGTTAATACTTATTCGAAAATAATTCATCACATTTCTAACAGTAACATAAATAGCAAACAACTAACCACATTACTGTAACGTAAAATCTTTATGTTTCCTAATCTTAATGAGGTCTGTTTAAAGTAAATAATCTTATTTTTACATCTCAAATTCGTACTGGCGGTAAACGACCATTGGTATGTATAATATTTGCAAGACTGGATTTTTGCGAATAGAATATACTAGTGGTTTTCCTTGAAATAAATTCACTTTTCCACTTTAGATGGTTAATATGGGAGAGATCGTCTTCGCGTTAATTGCTTGCAGGAGACCTCACATACTAATGTGTTGGTGTGATTGCTCGCGTGTTCGAAGTCATGGTGGTTCTCCGACGTAAGTGTGCACGCAAACTGACCGTAGCGTTACGTTCACGCATCGGCGCTCAACGTGAGAACACCAGACCTGAATATTCATTGTTCCAAATTGTACCCGCATTTATACCGTCTGGAAAGAAATTAACTTACTTGGGCCTACGTATAGAATTGGAAGATAAAACAAATGACGGATTTGTGTCTCTATTTTATTTTTGCATTATCTATCTACGTTTTGCTCATAATCGTATTAAGATTACAATGACCAAATAAAATAGCCTCGATTTATTAAAGAAATCATTGGAGAATAACTGTTATCTTGTTCGTTTCTGCTATGATTGTAACAGTGTGAGTAATTAGAGTTACAGACTTATAATTTACTAGTCTAGACATAACGTCTATTATATATTGTGTTTTATAAACTCGGCAACGTTAGCGGTTCCATCGCTCGATGAAATGCTAAACATTACTCGAGCCAGTTGCAAATGAATTAAATCCTCTTCAGACCGTGGCCACAAATGAAAGTGATTCTGAGAATGAGTTGATTGCTTTTTTTTACGGCACGAAGACACTTCCGTGGGCTTATATATAAAGCCTATTATATTTCTTTTTCAATCGAACCATATTACGTTCGTAGCGTAAAAGATATTGTATACAAAGTAAATTGTTAATATAATCTAAAATTATGTTTGGATGGTGATCCGAAGGGCTTGTGGTACACGTTTTTATTTATAAGTTGAAATGCAGTGGTACTATGTACTAAGCGGCAGTATACTAATACATGGTTGTATTAGTACATGACTGGTCATAAAAACAAAATTACGAAACAAGCCCACAATTTCACCTGACAATAAAAATATGATTTTAAATGAAATAAAGTGATGTTTTTTGTTAGTACATTTGCAAATAAAAAAAATATATAAAATCAACTTGCAATGTTCATTCTATTATTATAGTAATTTCCATTCTATTTATCCTGTGAAATTACGTTCTAATTGCATTTGTCGAAAGGTAATTAAACTTTCTGATTGAATAATTATGAGCTTTCTTGTGTACCTACATGTACGTACTCATGTTTTTTCTATACCTCATGACTCAGTGAATTCAATATGCTAATAAATGCCCTCTCCGTACATAAATTGCCAACCTTAATACAGCTAACCGGACTTAACAAAGCAAATTTGACATCGCAGTTAACCTGTTATACGAACGTTAAATTTAGCATTGTTTTGTTTCATTGGTTGTCTAGCATGTAACTAATAATGTTCGCGAGAACTTCTTTGCATTATAGTAGCTTTAGAACCATCTAGAAACGCTTGTCCTTCGTTATTGTCATCTTAATATCACGTTACACACGTATCGATGTTTCAAGTCAGGTTTCCAATGTTATTAAGTAGGAATGTTGCTACTAGCTTAAAAGAAATTATCCACAACTTTAAAAACTCTACCATGAAAGGACTCGTATTGCGGTTAATGTAATTCAAGTCAACACGGACAAGTTGAGCGTAATACATTTTTTCTTCTACAATACTTACTTACCTACTGACTAATATTCTGTACTTATATTCTTAAATAAATATATACACAGACATACGTCTATAATATAGCGTCGATCGGTACACGTCGGTCGGTTTCTATCAACACGTACATTATTGTAACTGATGTAATGTTGTTCAAAAAAATCGGACGAGTGGATCATAGTGTAAATATACTTGTTCCAGCGTGTTCAATGATGGTATCATCATCGTTTTAATATAAAAAAAACGCAAATATATTATTTTTACACAGCTTAATTATTGTGTGTCTCGCGCTGGCGTCCTCAGTAGTAAATGCGGCGCTTACCACGAGCTCGAGTTACGTAAACATAACGAAATCTCCGATATGACAGGCTCTAGACTGGTTTACTTCAAACTGGAATACATTAATCATATAGCTCATGGATGTGGAGTGACGGATGGACGGGCTCAAGATAAGTTGTGTCAAAACAGAACCTCCATTATACTGTCTTTTGTTTTCGTTCCAATGTCTCATGCCGGTACAAAGGCTGTGGTATTGTTCTGGTATCCGCTACAAGTGTTTCGACAGCCGTCACCGTCCGCTGTGACAGATACTTGAAGGATTTTGTAGAACACTTGCTGTTTATTCGACCTTGCTCTGACCGTTTGTTGTCATACATACCGAAAAAATGATGAATTGACATCAGCGGCTCGTAGAGTATAGAAAGATAAATTATGGGAACAAGAAAAAGCTAGCTTACATCACAATCAAGGTATGCAATATGAAAATAGAAAATATTTATAAAATATTCATGAAGCATATCCTATTTAAAACGATATAAATATTTTATTTAGCGATCGAACGAATAACGTTAAACAACTTATGGTATATATGCAAACCGAGGACTACGCTGTAAAATCCTCATTTTATATCATCGAAGGTGGCAATTAAATGTACAGTCCACTGACGATCACATGACTTTCCACGAGTTCATGAGGTAGGTTAATAGGCTGTTTACTCACTACCCTCCATATATGGTGTGAAAGCTCCTCGGCATTGTCGCCTGGACTGAGTATGGACAGCCAGACGTATCAGTGAACGTCGCTTGATAACATGAGATATAAAGACATTGATGACCATTAAATTGGTGGAGTATTATACCGAGCATCGACGTTTACTGTTCCTCTGTAACTTTGTGTAATATCTTATACCTATATTTTGTACATCAATCATGGAAGTTTACGATTCCTCTAAAACGTTACGTATTTTGTTTTTTTAAAAAAGTAACTACAGATAGTAAAAACGTATAGCATAGATAAATGAATAAACGGAAAATAAACATTTTTTTTAATCAAAAACAATTGTATTAGACTGCAAGAATCCTCAAAAAATGAATGGTGGTTATACTGTTCATAATCCTGCCACAGACTACTTGAAATAATTTACTAAAGTAACCATCATATCATACTAAAGTATCCCCGCATCCCTCCCTGACTATACAATTATACTTATAATATTAATATTACATATCGATATAATAGTGAAGGAAAACATCGTGAGGAAACCTGAACCCTTTAGAGGTCTTTACAATGTTCACTAGTGCGTGTAAAGTCTGCCAATCCGCACTTGTGTTGCATAGCAGACGACGGCTTTTTCAGCTAAGAGTAGATTCATGTCCAATAGTGGAACGATAAAGGTTTCCTGATAATAATGAATGGCCGATTTCTCAGATATTAAAATGAGAAGAATGGAGTAAAGGACATATTTTGGAGTTTGATGATCTATTCTTCTAGTAACTTCTCAATGTAATATCTGAGTCTTTATTAATTTCGCAGTTATGAAAGCCTTTATAGGTCCTAAAAAAATTAAACGAAGTACACGATGAAGTCATTCTTGCAACATGCACGGGGTATCATATATGCAGTAGAAAAGTTTCATGCGCTTATATGAATTGACATACTTTTAACGCATAAAGTTGTTACAAAAACAGATGGTTACCCATTTGTAATGCCCGGAAATTATCCGTGACTCATCCAGCTCCTTATCTGGATGAGAGGATAAAACGAAACCGCATGTTTATTTTAGTTTCCACGTGTGAGTATTTACACATCGGATGTATATTCAGATAATAATAATAATAATAACATAGATAGTAATAATCAAGCTGTTTACATTTAATAGATAGATATATCAGATAAATATTAAATGATTTTATTTATCTTAAGACCACGATTATATAACGCAGTCAAAACTTGGATTCCATAAATAAGTTGCGGCGTAGATTGACAAATTACCTACATATGCTGGGTTAAAAAATAAGCTTGGCAGTCAAAAAGTATTTCACATATTTGACATAATTTTATTAATAGTACAATGTAAATGATTATAAATTGATGGTCAGATTTAATGAAAACTTATTACATCAGCGCAAACAGTGGGGGCGCTGGTATGACAGTACTGTATCATTAGAGGTGCAGCTTACAATCCATCAATGACGTTACATCATTTGAATGATGTCATTGCTAGATTCTTGTGTTATTTACATGTTCATACTGGACAGCATTTAATTATAACAAAACCCTATCATATTTTGACAACACACCATCAAATATGAGCACGCTAATTTAAACAGACTGTTTATGAGACCCGTGGATTTTATGATTTCACGTGTAATTTATTAATTTTCCCGAAGTTGTAACAAGGTCTCGTAAATGTAAAATTTTCGGCGGAACATTAAGTTTTATCTCGTCAAGTAAACGATCGGGCGGACATCTAAAATTATCACGACCAATATGACACGTTTTATCTTTCAAATTTACTGGCGCAGATGCTACCGACGTCGCTAACGTTTCGTTTTGTTTCTTTTCAGAAATAGCGAAGGTGCGGGCGAGTCTATTCCAAATAAATGGAGTCAAGAAAGAACCACTCGTTCTACCAGAACCAGAGGGCATCGTGACAACACTCACAGAAAAAGTATACGTGCCAGTCAAAGAACATCCAGACGTAAGTAATAATTTATTAAATAATCACATTGAACTGAACGCCAAGAATTTAATAAATGCTATAATATCAATTGCAATGAATACAAATCTAATCTAGGTGAAGATATTAGAAACGATATCATATTTATTAGTAAAATTGGCTGAGAAAGCTGCGAAAATAGTATAACGAATTAATAGCAAGAGTGTGATTCCAATTTAAAAAAAAAACTGTTATTTCATCAAAAGATACACATACATACACCTACATGCCCAAAATGTTTAAAGTCACGCATACAATTCCAATTCTACGAATAGAGAAAGTTATATTAAATTCTTATTGCATAAGAACGTTACATAGTAATATATAACATTAGATTTTATGCCTTAGGTCTGCCTATGTAATTGAAAAATGTATAAATTCTTACAAATACAGATTTCCTTCCGTCATGCATATTCCGTTCCATAAAATGATAGGTAATAAATAAATATTGTCTTAAACATTTCAGGTAATGTATTGAATGGTACTAGAATTTCAAAAATAAACTTATCTCTCAGAAGATGATTTATTATAACAATTCCAAGTTTTAAAATGCCATAAGATAATAAAGAAGGTATAAAAAGATAAATATATCATAACTCTCGGATTAATCTTTGAGCCGTAAGTTTTACTGCGTCAAGGGGAATAGAATAATTGAGATATGATATAAATAGAAAGACAAGGTTGTCAGCTTTACTACATTTGGTGACTTATGTCACGGTGATCTCGTGCTAGCTCGGACGGCCACAGCTCGTTTGAACCGAACGATAGTACCATTGATTGTAACAAATAGCTCCATGCTCATTTGCAAACGAATGCTCGATACCTATTTGGATTTACAGTTCATTGACCTGAATGAATCATTTATTAAAGTTTTCGGGTGGAGTGCCTCTTCCCACAAGTACTTCGGTTTGATTGGCGCCGATGAAATTTTGCTACCAATGTCTAAACAAATATTTTGATTTAGCGTTAACGATTCTTCTGTTATGCAAAGTTATGTACGTGTTCTCATTCCATGTACAAAGAGTGATAGAAACGGCATGGTTCCTTTTAGTACTTTTAGTCTTATTGCAATAAACAGTAAATAAATCATAATACTGTTGAAATATCTAGATATAGACAGGTTTATTGCCGATTGCTAGCCCCATTCTAGACGAATTAATTCAATGAATTCATACTTTGGTTCGATTATCGCGTACAGGAGACCGTTGTTCTTAGATTGAAACCTCAAACGATATCTAGGTTATCAGTATACTATATACTGCAGAGTGCAGAGCATCCGAGATACGTGATCGCAATGAACGCCGCTGACTGCTAAAGGTCACATGTCCCCGCTCCCAGTTAGTAATCGATTGTTGGCGCCAGTCATGCGTCCAGCCTGCCTTACAAGGTGAGGACTAGCATACGAAATCTAACCAATATTGTACAGCAAACTCTTTTAAACAGAATATATATTCAATCGAAAGATCTAGAAGCTAGTTGCTTTAGAGTTTTTTTATCCGTTTTGTAATTTTACACTGGTACGTTACACCGAGTGTCATGTTAGAATAGTCCTTCGTAGTTAATATTGGCAGCGGCACAAAGGCTATTACAAGAAATAATCTTTATGTGATAATGTAGAACAGGAAGGATAATATTATTGATTTATGGACTAAAGTATATTAGATACTTGCTAACTTGTATCTAAAGTATCTTGGGTAACTTGCTTTAATTTGGTTATAAATTGGAACTACCAAAATATGGTTCTGTAAACACACCTTCAATAAATATATTATTAAAGTTTCATAGAATAAATTTACTTCTTACCTTACGTACATAGGTGTGGCTATAATTACTTTTTCTATATCTTTAACATCAAAAAGGCATTTTTGTAAAATTATCCGTATTTAAAACCTAAAATTACAAATATCCTTAGTATTTCAAGCATATGTTAGTGATTTTCTAATTATTATTCATTACAGAACAGAATATTTTTTTGGGAACAAAATTCCTTCCGGTTTTAATGATTAACTGATTGTATCCACATGCATGTCGTGTGGCTCCAAGGCTAGTAGTTACTGATTGATTGTTGGCGCCATCTATGTATCCATACGTTGAACCTTCCTTACAAGGACTGTCGTCTCTAGATTCTACGAGTGAAACATTTTTTTACTCGCCTAGGTCTCTCTCATATTTTATTCATTTATCGAACGCCCTAACGGAATGACAAATACAATTCCGTTACTCATACACTTAAGTAGTTTCTTTCATTGTAAGAGAATTAATATAGATTAATTTAGGCTTTCTAACTCAGTGTTTGTTGAGCTGTCGCAATGGTTTAATAGTTAATAGAAGGAACTTGCACAACTGTCGTTTCATTATTATGTGATGTAGAAAGCCAAACAATCACGGAGGCCATTGATTCATCAACATCATCATTTCTGTCATCATTTGTTTTTTCACATAGATACTGTGTTTTTCCCTTAAGCCATACATCATCAGAGCGTACGTTATAGTGCTCCCTACGCTGCTATTATTTATTGCTACAGCCAATTTAAACATTTAAATAGTGCATAGTTGCTGCATTGTTGTATATCATAATCTTACTCTATTCTGTGATCAGCTCCAGAAGTGTTGTTACTGTTCTTGGTGGAATTCAATTGCTTCGATCCATAAATCTGCTGGTTTAAAGAAATTTCTGAACCGGAAATGTAAACATCGGCTCCCAGCGAAAAATTCTCGATTTGAAAAACAATGAGTCTAGACTTTTACATTCAGTTCCACCGTTATTATTTCTGTGTAGTTGTGGTAATGATACGTTCGGAAATAATAGTAAAACTTTAATCGCGTTTCTATGGTCAAAATATATATTTTATTACAAGAAATAAATCCCTTCAATAATATTGGAGGAAATAAACGCAGCAAAGAAGAAGAATTAAATTTCCGAACCGATTAAATACGACGTAACATATAGGTATATTATACAAATAAAAAATAGTTTTTTAAAGAAGTACAGTATACTCGTATATCTACTGGGAATTACATTTATTTCTTCTTACTTACATATTTTACGGCGTTCTATGAATATTCAGTTTGCAAGACAAGATTTCGCTTTAATTGATCATCCGGATAATTGTCGAGAATGCAACAATACGAACGTAAATCTTAAGATAAATTGTGTATTGAACGATATTGATTATCGATCAAAGGTGCCGTTATAAGACAGCAGCGTGAAATCACCATGTAAATACTCTAACGATGGAGGCATCGTATTCTAAGAATTATTTGCGGCTGATGGAATTACCTGTTTGTTATTCGTTTCAATACGAACTCCTATGCCGTGAAAACATTGTATTACTATTAATAAATGTTAATCAAAGCGCAATCCTAATTCAGTAGAAATTGAACCATAGCTTTGGCAGAATATGTACAGTTGTCATTTATTTCACAGTGTTATTACACATTGTGTTTAACACAATCTATTCTATAGTATATGAGGCTATATCTGACATGCAGTTATTACCAATAGTCATGTTAAAATATTCTTTAAATGATTTCATATCGTAATTGACGTGAAAAAGGCGTACAAAAGGATTATTATCTAAAATATTATTGTATTATAAAAAAGCACAAATTTTATGTTATAG